>JAWPHD010003110.1:0-228486 GCA_037043455.1 Cyrtodaria siliqua | reverse complement strand
CCTTCAGATTGACATCCAGAGGTATTTAGAGTTTACATATCTGGTTACAATCCACCGTGTACGGATGATCCCTTCAGAATGACATCCTGAGGTCTTTAGTGTCTACATATCTGGTTACAATCCACTGTGTACGGATAATCCCTACAGCTTAACATTCAGAGGTCTTTAGTGTCTACATATCTGGTTACAATCCACTGTGTACGGATGATCCATTCAGCTTGACATCCAGAGGTCTTTAGTGTCTACATATCTGGTTACAATCCACTGTGTACGGATGATCCATTCAGCTTGACATCCAGAGGTCTTTAGTGTCTACATATCTGGTTACAATCCACTGTGTACGGATGATCCATTCAGCTTGACATCCAGAGGTATTTAGTGTCTACATATCTGGTTACAATCCACTGTGTACGGATGATCCATTCAGCTTGACATCCAGAGGTCTTTATTGTCTACATATCTGGTTACAATCCACTGTGTACGGATAATCCCTACAGCTTAACATGCGGAGGTCTTTAGTGTCTACATATCTGGTTACAATCCACTGTGTACGGATGATCCCTTCAGCTTGACATCCAGAGGTCTTTAGTGTCTACATATCTGGTTACAATCCACTGTGTACGGATGATCCATTCAGATTGAAATCCAGAGATATTTAGAGTCTACTTATATGGTTACAATCTACTGTGTACGGATGATACCTTCATATTGACATCCTGAGGTATTAAGAGTCTACATATCTGGTTACAATCTACTGTGTACGGATGATACCTTCAGATTGACATCCTGAGGTATTTAGAGTCTACATATCTGGTTACAATCCACTGTGTACGGATGATCCCTTCAGATTGACATCCTGAGGTCTTTAGTGTCTACATATCTGGTTACAATCCACTGTGTACGGATGATCCCTTAAGATTGACATCCTGGGGTCTTTAGAGTCTACATATCTGGTTACAATACACTGTGTACGGATGATCCCTTAAGATTGACATCCTGGGGTCTTTAGAGTCTACATATCTGGTTACAATCCACTGTGTACGGATGATCCCTTCAGCTTGACATCCAGAGGTCTTTAGTGTCTACATATCTGGTTAAAATCCACTGTGTACGGATGATCCTTTCAGCTTGACATTCAGAGGTATTTAGTGTCTACATATCTGGTTACAATCCACTGTGTACGGATGATTCCTTCAGCTTGACATCCTGACGTATTTAGTGTCTACATATCTGGTTACAATCCACTGTGTAAGGATGATCCCTTCAGCTTGACATCCAGATGTCTTTAGTGTCTACATATCTGGTTACAATCCACTGTGTACGGATGATACCTTCAGATTGACATCCAGATGTATTTAGAGTCTACATATCTAGTTACAATCCACTGTGTACGGATGATCCCTTCAGAATGACATCCTGAGGTCTTTAGAGTCTACATATCTGGTTACAATCCACTGTGTACGGATAATCCCTTCAGCTTAACATCCGGAGGTCTTTAGTGTCTACATATCTGGTTACAATCCACTGTGTACGGATGATCCCTTCAGCTTGACATCTAGAGGTCTTAAGTGTCTACATATCTGGGTACAATCCACTGTGTACGGATGATCCCTTAAGATTGACATCCTGGGGTCTTTAGAGTCTACATATCTGGTTACAATACACTGTGTACGGATGATCTCTTCATCTTGACATCTAGATGTCTTTAGTGTCTACATATCTGGTTACAATCCACTGTGTAAGGATGATCCCTTCAGCTTGACATTCAGAGGTATTTAGTGTCTACATATCTGGTTACAATCCACTGTGTACGGATGATCTCTTCATCTTGACATCCAGATGTCTTTAGTGTCTACATATCTGGTTACAATCCACTTGGTACGGATGATACCTTCAGATTGACATCCAGACGTATTTAGTGTCTACATATCTGGTTACAATCCACTGTGTAAGGATGATCCCTTCAGCTTGACATCCAGAGGTCTTTATTGTCTACATATCTGGTTACAATCCACTGTGTACGGATAATCCCTACAGCTTAACATGCGGAGGTCTTTAGTGTCTACATATCTGGTTACAATCCACTGTGTACGGATGATCCCTTCAGCTTGACATCCAGAGGTCTTTAGTGTCTACATATCTGGTTACAATCCACTGTGTACGGATGATCCATTCAGATTGAAATCCAGAGGTATTTAGTGTCTACATATCTGGTTACAATCCACTGTGTACGGATGATCCCTTCAGATTGACATCCAGAGGTCTTTAGTGTCTACATATCTGGTTACAATCCACTGTGTACGGATGATCCCTTCAGCTTGACATCCAGAGGTCTTTAGTGTCTACATATCTGGTTACAATCCACTGTGTACGGATGATCCCTTAAGATTGACATCCTGGGGTCTTTAGAGTCTACATATATGGTTACAATACACTGTGTACGGATGATCCCTTAAGATTGACATCCTGGGGTCTTTAGAGTCTACATATCTGGTTACAATCCACTGTGTACGGATGATCCCTTCAGCTTGACATCCAGAGGTCTTTAGTGTCTACATATCTGGTTAAAATCCACTGTGTACGGATGATCCTTTCAGCTTGACATTCAGAGGTATTTAGTGTCTACATATCTGGTTACAATCCACTGTGTACGGATGATTCCTTCAGCTTGACATCCTGACGTATTTAGTGTCTACATATCTGGTTACAATCCACTGTGTAAGGATGATCCCTTCAGCTTGACATCCAGATGTCTTTAGTGTCTACATATCTGGTAACAATCCACTGTGTACGGATGATACCTTCAGATTGATATCCAGATGTATTTAGAGTCTACATATCTAGTTACAATCCACTGTGTACGGATGATCCCTTCAGAATGACATCCTGAGGTCTTTAGAGTCTACATATCTGGTTACAATCCACTGTGTACGGATAATCCCTACAGCTTAACATGCGGAGGTCTTTAGTGTCTACATATCTGGTTACAATCCACTGTGTACGGATGATCCCTTCAGCTTGACATCCAGAGGTCTTTAGTGTCTACATATCTGGTTACAATCCACTGTGTACGGATGATCCATTCAGATTGAAATCCAGAGGTATTTAGTGTCTACATATCTGGTTACAATCCACTGTGTACGGATGATCCCTTCAGATTGACATCCAGAGGTCTTTAGTGTCTACATATCTGGTTACAATCCACTGTGTACGGATGATCCCTTCAGCTTGACATCCAGAGGTCTTTAGTGTCTACATATCTGGTTACAATCCACTGTGTAAGGATGATCCCTTCAGACTGACATCCAGAGGTCTTTAGTGTCTACATATCTGGTTACAATCCACTGTGTACGGATTATCCCTTCAGCTTGACATCCTGAGGTATTTAGAGTCTACATATCTGGTTACAATCCACTGTTTACGGATGATCCCTTCAGATTGACATCCTGAGGTCTCAAGTGTCTACATATCTGGTTACAATCCACTGTGTACGGATGCTCCCTTCAGCTTGCCATCCAGAGATATTTAGAGTCTACTTATATGGTTACAATCTACTGTGTACGGATGATACCTTCATATTGACATCCTGAGGTATTAAGAGTCTACATATCTGGTTACAATCTACTGTGTACGGATGATACCTTCAGATTGACATCCTGAGGTATTTAGAGTCTACATATCTGGTTACAATCCACTGTGTACGGATGATCCCTTCAGATTGACATCCTGAGGTCTTTAGTGTCTACATATCTGGTTACAATCCACTGTGTACGGATGATCCCTTAAGATTGACATCCTGGGGTCTTTAGAGTCTACATATCTGGTTACAATACACTGTGTACGGATGATCCCTTAAGATTGACATCCTGGGGTCTTTAGAGTCTACATATCTGGTTACAATCCACTGTGTACGGATGATCCCTTCAGCTTGACATCCAGAGGTCTTTAGTGTCTACATATCTGGTTAAAATCCACTGTGTACGGATGATCCTTTCAGCTTGACATTCAGAGGTATTTAGTGTCTACATATCTGGTTACAATCCACTGTGTACGGATGATTCCTTCAGCTTGACATCCTGACGTATTTAGTGTCTACATATCTGGTTACAATCCACTGTGTAAGGATGATCCCTTCAGCTTGACATCCAGATGTCTTTAGTGTCTACATATCTGGTTACAATCCACTGTGTACGGATGATACCTTCAGATTGACATCCAGATGTATTTAGAGTCTACATATCTAGTTACAATCCACTGTGTACGGATGATCCCTTCAGAATGACATCCTGAGGTCTTTAGAGTCTACATATCTGGTTACAATCCACTGTGTACGGATAATCCCTTCAGCTTAACATCCGGAGGTCTTTAGTGTCTACATATCTGGTTACAATCCACTGTGTACGGATGATCCCTTCAGCTTGACATCTAGAGGTCTTAAGTGTCTACATATCTGGGTACAATCCACTGTGTACGGATGACCCCTTAAGATTGACATCCTGGGGTCTTTAGAGTCTACATATCTGGTTACAATACACTGTGTACGGATGATCTCTTCATCTTGACATCTAGATGTCTTTAGTGTCTACATATCTGGTTACAATCCACTGTGTAAGGATGATCCCTTCAGCTTGACATTCAGAGGTATTTAGTGTCTACATATCTGGTTACAATCCACTGTGTACGGATGATCTCTTCATCTTGACATCCAGATGTCTTTAGTGTCTACATATCTGGTTACAATCCACTGGGTACGGATGATACCTTCAGATTGACATCCAGACGTATTTAGTGTCTACATATCTGGTTACAATCCACTGTGTAAGGATGATCCCTTCAGCTTGACATCCAGAGGTCTTTAGTGTCTACATATCTGGTTACAATCCACTGTGTACGGATGATCCCTTCAGCTTGACATCCAGAGGTCTTTAGTGTCTACATATCTGGTTACAATCCACTGTGTACGGATGATCTCTTCAGATTGACATCCAGAGGTCTTTAGTGTCTACATATCTGGTTACAATCCACTGTGTACGGATGATCTCTTCAGATTGACATCCAGAGGTCTTTAGTGTCTACATATCTGGTTACAATCCACTGTGTACGGATGATCTCTTCAGATTGACATCCAGATATCTTTAGTGTCTACATATCTGGTTACAATCCACTGGGTACGGATGATACCTTCAGATTGACATCCAGATGTATTTAGAGTCTACATATCTAGTTACAATCCACTGTGTACGGATGATCCCTTCAGAATGACATCCTGAGGTCTTTAGAGTCTACATATCTGGTTACAATCCACTGTGTACGGATAATCCCTTCAGCTTAACACCCGGAAGTCTTTAGTGTCTACATATCTGGTTACAATCCACTGTGTACGGATGATCCCTTCAGCTTGACATCTAGAGGTCTTAAGTGTCTACATATCTGGGTACAATCCACTGTGTACGGATGATCCCTTCAGCTTGACATCCAGAGGTCTTTAGTGTCTACATATCTGGTTACAATCCACTGTGTACGGATGATGCCTTCAGCTTGACATCCAGAGGTCTTTAGTGTCTACATATCTGGTTACAATCTACTGTGTACGGATGATACCTTCAGCTTGACATCCAGAGGTATTTAGTGTCTACATATCTGGTTACAATCCACTGTGTACGGATGATCCCTTCAGAATGACATCCAGAGGTCTTTAGTGTCTACATATCTGGTTAAAATCCACTGTGTACGGATGATCCCTTCAGATTGACATCCAGAGGTATTTAGAGTCTATATATCTGGTTACAATCCACTGTGTAAGGATGATCCCTTCAGATTGACATCCAGAGGTCTTTAGTGTCTACATATCTGGTTACAATCCACTGTGTACGGATGATACCTTCAGATTGACATCAAGAGGTCTTTAGTGTCTACATATCTGGTTACAATCCACTGTGTACGGATGATCCCTTCAGCTTGACATCCAGAGGTCTTTAGTGTCTACATATCTGGTTACAATCCACTGTGTACGGATAATCCCTTCAGCTTGACATCCAGAGGTCTTTAGTGTCTACATATCTGGTTACAATCCACTGTGTACGGATGATCCCTTCAGCTTGACATCCAGAGGTATTTAGTGTCTACATATCTGGTTACAATCCACTGTGTACGGATGATCCCTTCACCTTGACATCCAGAGGTCTTTAGTGTCTACATATCTGGTTACAATCCACTGTGTACGGATGATCTCTTCAGATTGACATCCAGATGTCTTTAGTGTCTACATATCTGGTTACAATCCACTGGGTACGGATGATACCTTCAGATTGACATCCAGATGTATTTAGAGTCTACATATCTAGTTACAATCCACTGTGTACGGATGATCCCTTCAGAATGACATCCTGAGGTCTTTAGAGTCTACATATCTGGTTACAATCCACTGTGTACGGATAATCCCTTCAGCTTGACATCCAGAGGTCTTTAGTGTCTACATATCTGGTTACAATCCACTGTGTACGGATGATGCCTTCAGCTTGACATTCAGAGGTATTTAGTGTCTACATATCTGGTTACAATCCACTGTGTACGGATGATCTCTTCATCTTGACATCCAGATGTCTTTAGTGTCTACATATCTGGTTACAATCCACTGTGTACGGATGATGCCTTCAGCTTGACATCCAGAGGTCTTTAGTGTCTACATATCTGGTTACAATCCACTGTGTACGGATGATCCCTTCAGCTTGACATCTAGAGGTCTTAAGTGTCTACATATCTGGGTACAATCCACTGTGTACGGATGATCCCTTCAGCTTAACACCCGGAAGTCTTTAGTGTCTACATATCTGGTTACAATCCACTGTGTACGGATGATCCCTTCAGCTTGACATCTAGAGGTCTTAAGTGTCTACATATCTGGGTACAATCCACTGTGTACGGATGATCCCTTCAGCTTGACATCCAGAGGTCTTTAGTGTCTACATATCTGGTTACAATCCACTGTGTACGGATGATGCCTTCAGCTTGACATCCAGAGGTCTTTAGTGTCTACATATCTGGTTACAATCTACTGTGTACGGATGATACCTTCAGCTTGACATCCAGAGGTATTTAGTGTCTACATATCTGGTTACAATCCACTGTGTACGGATGATCCCTTCAGAATGACATCCAGAGGTCTTTAGTGTCTACATATCTGGTTAAAATCCACTGTGTACGGATGATCCCTTCAGATTGACATCCAGAGGTATTTAGAGTCTATATATCTGGTTACAATCCACTGTGTAAGGATGATCCCTTCAGATTGACATCCAGAGGTCTTTAGTGTCTACATATCTGGTTACAATCCACTGTGTACGGATGATACCTTCAGATTGACATCAAGAGGTCTTTAGTGTCTACATATCTGGTTACAATCCACTGTGTACGGATGATCCCTTCAGCTTGACATCCAGAGGTCTTTAGTGTCTACATATCTGGTTACAATCCACTGTGTACGGATAATCCCTTCAGCTTGACATCCAGAGGTCTTTAGTGTCTACATATCTGGTTACAATCCACTGTGTACGGATGATCCCTTCAGCTTGACATCCAGAGGTATTTAGTGTCTACATATCTGGTTACAATCCACTGTGTACGGATGATCCCTTCACCTTGACATCCAGAGGTCTTTAGTGTCTACATATCTGGTTACAATCCACTGTGTACGGATGATCTCTTCAGATTGACATCCAGATGTCTTTAGTGTCTACATATCTGGTTACAATCCACTGGGTACGGATGATACCTTCAGATTGACATCCAGATGTATTTAGAGTCTACATATCTAGTTACAATCCACTGTGTACGGATGATCCCTTCAGAATGACATCCTGAGGTCTTTAGAGTCTACATATCTGGTTACAATCCACTGTGTACGGATAATCCCTTCAGCTTGACATCCAGAGGTCTTTAGTGTCTACATATCTGGTTACAATCCACTGTGTACGGATGATGCCTTCAGCTTGACATCCAGAGGTCTTTAGTGTCTACATATCTGGTTACAATCCACTGTGTACGGATGATACCTTCAGCTTGACATCCAGAGGTATTTAGTGTCTACATATCTGGTTACAATCCACTGTGTACGGATGATCCCTTCAGAATGACATCCAGAGGTCTTTAGTGTCTACATATCTGGTTAAAATCCACTGTGTACGGATGATCCCTTCAGATTGACATCCAGAGGTATTTAGAGTCTACATATCTGGTTACAATCACCTGTGTAAGGATGATCCCTTCAGATTGACCTCCAGAGGTCTTTAGTGTCTTCATATCTGGTTACAATCCACTGTGTACGGATGATACCTTCAGATTGACATCAAGAGGTCTTTAGTGTCTACATATCTGGTTACAATCCACTGTGTACGGATGATCCCTTCAGCTTGACATCCAGAGGTCTTTAGTGTCTACATATCTGGTTACAATCCACTGTGTACGGATAATCCCTTCAGCTTGACATCCAGAGGTCTTTAGTGTCTACATATCTGGTTACAATCCACTGTGTACGGATGATCCCTTCAGCTTGACATCCAGAGGTATTTAGAGTCTACTTATCTGGTAACAATCCACTGTGTACGGATGATGCCTTCAGATTGACATCCTGAGGTCTTTAGTGTCTACATATCTGGTTACAATCCACTGTGTACGGATGATCCCTTCAGCTTGACATCCAGAGGTATTTAGAGTCTACATATCTGGTTACAATCCACTGTGTACGGATGATACCTTCAGATTGACATCAAGAGGTCTTTAGTGTCTACATATCTGGTTACAATCCACTGTGTACGGATGATCCCTTCAGCTTGACATCCAGAGGTCTTTAGTGTCTACATATCTGGTTACAATCCACTGTGTACGGATAATCCCTTCAGCTTGACATCCAGAGGTCTTTAGTGTCTACATATCTGGTTACAATCCACTGTGTACGGATGATCCCTTCAGCTTGACATCCAGAGGTATTTAGTGTCTACATATCTGGTTACAATCCACTGTGTACGGATGATCCCTTCAGCTTGACATCCAGAGGTCTTTAGTGTCTACATATCTGGTTACAATTCACTGTGTACGGATTATCCCTTTAGCTTGACATCCAGAGGTCTTTAGTGTCTACATATCTGGTTAAAATCCACTGTGTACGGATGATCCCTTCAGATTGACATCAAGAGGTATTTAGAGTCTACATATCTGGTTACAATCCACTGTGTAAGGATGATCCCTTCAGATTGACATCCAGAGGTCTTTAGTGTCTACATATCTGGTTACAATCCACTGTGTACGGATGATCCCTTCAGCTTGACATCCAGAGGTATTTAGTGTCTACATATCTGGTTACAATCCACTGTGTACGGATGATCCCTTCAGCTTGACATCCAGAGGTATTTAGAGTCTACTTATCTGGTAACAATCCACTGTGTACGGATGATGCCTTCAGATTGACATCCTGAGGTCTTTAGTGTCTACATATCTGGTTACAATCCACTGTGTACGGATGATCCCTTCAGCTTGACATCCAGAGGTATTTAGAGTCTACTTATCTGGTTACAATCCACTGTGTACGGATGATCCCTTCAGCTTGACATCCAGAGGTATTTAGAGTCTACATATCTGGTTACAATCTACTGTGTACGGATGATCCCTTCAGCTTGACATCCAGAGGTATTAGGACTCTACACATCTGGTTACAATCCACTGTGTACGGATGATCCCTTTAGATTGACATCCTGAGGGCTTCAGAGTCTACATATCTGGTTACAATCCACTGTGTACGGATGATCCCTTCAGCTTGACATCCAGAGGTATTTAGAGTCTACTTATCTGGTTACAATCCACCGTGTACGGATGATCCCTTCAGAATGACATCCTGAGGTCTTTAGTGTCTACATATCTGGTTACAATCCACTGTGTAAGGATGATCCCTTCAGATTGACATCCAGAGGTATTTAGTGTCTACATATCTGGTTACAATCCACTGTGTAAGGATGATCCCTTCAGATTGACATCCAGAGGTATTTAGTGTCTACATATCTGGTTAAAATCCACTGTGTACGGATGATCCCTTCAGATTGACATCCAGAGGTATTTAGATTCTACATATCTGGTTACAATCCACTGTGTAAGGATGATCCCTTCAGATTGACATCCAGAGGTATTTAGTGTCTACATATCTGGTTACAATCCACTGTGTAAGGATGATCCCTTCAGATTGACATCCAGAGGTATTTAGTGTCTACATATCTGGTTACAATCCACTGTGTACGGATGATTCCTTCAGATTGACATCCAGAGGAATTTAGAGTCTACATATCTGGTTACAATCCACTGTGTAAGGATGATCCCTTCAGATTGACATCCAGAGGTATTTAGTGTCTACATATCTGGTTACAATCCACTGTGTACGGATGATCCCTTCAGCTTGACATCCAGAGGTCTTTAGTGTCTACATATCTGGTTACAATCCACTGTGTACGGATGATCCCTTCTGCTTGACATCCAGAGGTATTTAGTGTCTACATATCTGGTTACAATCCACTGTGTACGGATGATCCCTTCAGCTTGACATCCAGAGGTCTTTAGTGTCTACATATCTGGTTACAATCCACTGTGTACGGATGATCCCTTCAGATTGACATCCAGAGGTCTTTAGATCTACATATCTGGTTACAATCCACTGTGTACGGATGATCCCTTCAGCTTGACATCCAGAGGTCTTTAGTGTCTACATATCTGGTTACAATCCACTGTGTAAGGATGATCCCTTCAGATTGACATCCAGAGGTATTTAGTGTCTACATATCTGGTTAAAATCCACTGTGTACGGATGATCCCTTCAGATTGACATCCAGAGGTATTTAGAGTCTACATATCTGGTTACAATCCACTGTGTAAGGATGATCCCTTTAGATTGACATCCTGAGGGCTTCAGAGTCTACATATCTGGTTACAATCCACTGTGTACGGATGATCCCTTCATCGTCGTCATCCAAAGGTATTAAGAGTCTACATATCTGGTTACAATCCACTGTGTACGGATGATCCCTTCATCGTCGTCATCCAAAGGTATTAAGAGTCTACATATCTGGTTGCAATCCACTGTGTACGGATGATCCCTTCAGATTGACATCCTGAGGTATTTAGAGTCTACATATCTGGTTACAATCCACTGTGTACGGATGATCCCTTCAGATTGACATCCTGAGGTCTTTAGAGTACATATCTGGTTACAATACACTGTGTACGGATGATACCTTCAGATTGACATCCAGAGGTATTTAGAGTCTACATATCTAGTTACAATCCACTGTGTACGGATGATTCCTTCAGATTGACATCCAGAGGTCTTTAGAGTCTACATATCTGGTTACAATCCATTGTGTACTGATGATCCCTTCATATTGACATTCAGAGGTATTTAGACTCTACATATCTGGTTACAATCCACTGTGTACGGATAATCATTCAGCTTGACATTCAGAGGTATTTAGAGTCTACATATCTGGTTACAATCCACTGTGTACGGATGATCCCTTCAGATTGACATCCAGAGGTCTTTATTGTCTACATATCTGGTTACAATCCACTGTGTACGGATGATCCCTTCTGCTTGACATCCAGAGGTCTTTAGTGTCTACATATCTGGTTACAATCCACTGTGTAAGGATGATCCCTTCAGACTGACATCCAGAGGTCTTTAGTGTCTACATATCTGGTTACAATCCACTGTGTACGGATTATCCCTTCAGCTTGACATCCAGAGGTATTTAGAGTCTACATATCTGGTTACAATCCACTGTTTACGGATGATCCCTTCAGATTGACATCCTGAGGTCTCAAGTGTCTACATATCTGGTTACAATCCACTGTGTACGGATGCTCCCTTCAGCTTGCCATCCAGAGATATTTAGAGTCTACTTATATGGTTACAATCTACTGTGTACGGATGATACCTTCATATTGACATCCTGAGGTATTAAGAGTCTTCATATCTGGTTACAATCTACTGTGTACGGATGATACCTTCAGATTGACATCCTGAGGTATTTAGAGTCTACATATCTGGTTACAATCCACTGTGTACGGATGATCCCTTCAGATTGACATCCTGAGGTCTTTAGTGTCTACATATCTGGTTACAATCCACTGTGTACGGATGATCCCTTAAGATTGACATCCTGGGGTCTTTAGAGTCTACATATCTGGTTACAATACACTGTGTACGGATGATCCCTTAAGATTGACATCCTGGGGTCTTTAGAGTCTACATATCTGGTTACAATCCACTGTGTACGGATGATCCCTTCAGCTTGACATCCAGAGGTCTTTAGTGTCTACATATCTGGTTACAATCCACTGTGTACGGATGATCCTTTCAGCTTGACATTCAGAGGTATTTAGTGTCTACATATCTGGTTACAATCCACTGTGTACGGATGATTCCTTCAGCTTGACATCCTGACGTATTTTGTGTCTACATATCTGGTTACAATCCACTGTGTAAGGATGATCCCTTCAGCTTGACATCCAGATGTCTTTAGTGTCTACATATCTGGTTACAATCCACTGTGTACGGATGATACCTTCAGATTGACATCCAGATGTATTTAGAGTCTACATATCTAGTTACAATCCACTGTGTACGGATGATCCCTTCAGAATGACATCCTGAGGTCTTTAGAGTCTACATATCTGGTTACAATCCACTGTGTACGGATAATCCCTTCAGCTTGACATCCGGAGGTCTTTAGTGTCTACATATCTGGTTACAATCCACTGTGTACGGATGATCCCTTCAGCTTGACATCTAGAGGTCTTAAGTGTCTACATATCTGGGTACAATCCACTGTGTACGGATGATCCCTTAAGATTGACATCCTGGGGTCTTTAGAGTCTACATATCTGGTTACAATACACTGTGTACGGATGATCTCTTCATCTTGACATCTAGATGTCTTTAGTGTCTACATATCTGGTTACAATCCACTGTGTAAGGATGATCCCTTCAGCTTGACATTCAGAGGTATTTAGTGTCTACATATCTGGTTACAATCCACTGTGTACGGATGATCTCTTCATCTTGACATCCAGATGTCTTTAGTGTCTACATATCTGGTTACAATCCACTGGGTACGGATGATACCTTCAGATTGACATCCAGACGTATTTAGTGTCTACATATCTGGTTACAATCCACTGTGTAAGGATGATCCCTTCAGCTTGACATCCAGAGGTCTTTAGTGTCTACATATCTGGTTACAATCAACTGTGTACGGATGATCCCTTCAGCTTGACATCCAGAGGTCTTTAGTGTCTACATATCTGGTTACAATCCACTGTGTACGGATGATCTCTTCAGATTGACATCCAGAGGTCTTTAGTGTCTACATATCTGGTTACAATCCACTGTGTACGGATGATCTCTTCAGATTGACATCCAGAGGTCTTTAGTGTCTACATATCTGGTTACAATCCACTGTGTACGGATGATCTCTTCAGATTGACATCCAGATGTCTTTAATGTCTACATATCTGGTTACAATCCACTGGGTACGGATGATACCTTCAGATTTACATCCAGATGTATTTAGAGTCTACATATCTAGTTACAATCCACTGTGTACGGATGATCCCTTCAGAATGACATCCTGAGGTCTTTAGAGTCTACATATCTGGTTACAATCCACTGTGTACGGATAATCCCTTCAGCTTAACATCCGGAAGTCTTAAGTGTCTACATATCTGGTTACAATCCACTGTGTACGGATGATCCCTTCAGCTTGACATCTAGAGGTCTTAAGTGTCTACATATCTGGGTACAATCCACTGTGTACGGATGATCCCTTCAGCTTGACATCCAGAGGTCTTTAGTGTCTACACATCTGGTTACAATCCACTGTGTACGGATGATGCCTTCAGCTTGACATCCAGAGGTCTTTAGTGTCTACATATCTGGTTACAATCCACTGTGTACGGATGATACCTTCAGCTTGACATCCAGAGGTATTTAGTGTCTACATATCTGGTTACAATCCACTGTGTACGGATGATCCCTTCAGAATGACATCCAGAGGTCTTTAGTGTCTACATATCTGGTTAAAATCCACTGTGTACGGATGATCCCTTCAGATTGACATCCAGAGTTATTTAGAGTCTACATATCTGGTTACAATCCACTGTGTAAGGATGATCCCTTCAGATTGACATCCAGAGGTCTTTAGTGTCTACATATCTGGTTACAATCCACTGTGTACGGATGATACCTTCAGATTGACATCAAGAGGTCTTTAGTGTCTACATATCTGGTTACAATCCACTGTGTACGGATGATCCCTTCAGCTTGACATCCAGAGGTCTTTAGTGTCTACATATCTGGTTACAATCCACTGTGTACGGATAATCCCTTCAGCTTGACATCAAGAGGTCTTTAGTGTCTACATATCTGGTTACAATCCACTGTGTACGGATGATCCCTTCAGCTTGACATCCAGAGGTATTTAGTGTCTACATATCTGGTTACAATCCACTGTGTACGGATGATCCCTTCACCTTGACATCCAGAGGTCTTTAGTGTCTACATATCTGGTTACAATCCACTGTGTACGGATGATCTCTTCAGATTGACATCCAGATGTCTTTAGTGTCTACATATCTGGTTACAATCCACTGGGTACGGATGATACCTTCAGATTGACATCCAGATGTATTTAGAGTCTACATATCTAGTTACAATCCACTGTGTACGGATGATCCCTTCAGAATGACATCCTGAGGTCTTTAGAGTCTACATATCTGGTTACAATCCACTGTGTACGGATAATCCCTTCAGCTTAACATCCGGAGGTCTTTAGTGTCTACATATCTGGTTACAATCCACTGTGTACGGATGATCCCTTCAGCTTGACATCTAGAGGTCTTAAGTGTCTACATATCTGGGTACAATCCACTGTGTACGGATGATCCCTTCAGCTTGACATCCAGAGGTCTTTAGTGTCTACATATCTGGTTACAATCCACTGTGTACGGATGATGCCTTCAGCTTGACATCCAGAGGTCTTTAGTGTCTACATATCTGGTTACAATCCACTGTGTACGGATGATACCTTCAGCTTGACATCCAGAGGTATTTAGTGTCTACATATCTGGTTACAATCCACTGTGTACGGATGATCCCTTCAGAATGACATCCAGAGGTCTTTAGTGTCTACTTATCTGGTTAAAATCCACTGTGTACGGATGATCCCTTCAGATTGACATCCAGAGGTATTTAGAGTCTACATATCTGGTTACAATCCACTGTGTAAGGATGATCCCTTCAGATTGACATCCAGAGGTCTTTAGTGTCTACATATCTGGTTACAATCCACTGTGTACGGATGATACCTTCAGATTGACATCAAGAGGTCTTTAGTGTCTACATATCTGGTTACAATCCACTGTGTACGGATGATCCCTTCAGCTTGACATCCAGAGGTCATTAGTGTCTACATATCTGGTTACAATCCACTGTGTACGGATAATCCCTTCAGCTTGACATCCAGAGGTCTTTAGTGTCTACATATCTGGTTACAATCCACTGTGTACGGATGATCCCTTCAGCTTGACATCCAGAGGTATTTAGTGTCTACATATCTGGTTACAATCCACTGTGTACGGATGATCCCTTCAGCTTGACTTCCAGAGGTCTTTAGTGTCTACATATCTGGTTACAATCCACTGTGTACGGATTATCCCTTCAGCTTGACATCCAGAGGTCTTTAGTGTCTACATATCTGGTTAAAATCCACTGTGTACGGATGATCCCTTCAGATTGACATCAAGAGGTATTTAGAGTCTACATATCTGGTTACAATCCACTGTGTAAGGATGATCCCTTCAGATTGACATCCAGAGGTCTTTAGTGTCTACATATCTGGTTACAATCCACTGTGTACGGATGATCCCTTCAGCTTGACATCCAGAGGTATTTAGTGTCTACATATCTGGTTACAATCCACTGTGTACGGATGATCCCTTCAGCTTGACATCCAGAGGTATTTAGAGTCTACTTATCTGGTAACAATCCTCTGTGTACGGATGATGCCTTCAGATTGACATCCTGAGGTCTTTAGTGTCTACATATCTGGTTACAATCCACTGTGTACGGATGATCCCTTCAGCTTGACATCCAGAGGTATTTAGAGTCTACTTATCTGGTTACAATCCACTGTGTACGGATGATCCCTTCAGCTTGACATCCAGAGGTATTTAGAGTCTACATATCTGGTTACAATCCACTGTGTACGGATGATCCCTTCAGCTTGACATCCAGAGGTCTTTAGTGTCTACATATCTGGTTACAATCCACTGTGTACGGATGATCTCTTCAGATTGACATCCAGATGTCTTTAGTGTCTACATATCTGGGTACAATCCACTGTGTACGGATGATCTCTTCAGATTGACATCCAGAGGTCTTTAGTGTCTACATATCTGGTTACAATCCACTGTGTACGGATGATCTCTTCAGATTGACATCCAGATGTCTTTAGTGTCTACATATCTGGTTACAATCCACTGGGTACGGATGATACCTTCAGATTGACATCCAGATGTATTTAGAGTCTACATATCTGGTTACAATCCACTGTGTACGGATAATCCCTTCAGCTTAACATCCGGAAGTCTTAAGTGTCTACATATCTGGTTACAATCCACTGTGTACGGATGATCCCTTCAGCTTGACATCTAGAGGTCTTAAGTGTCTACATATCTGGGTACAATCCACTGTGTACGGATGATCCCTTCAGCTTGACATCCAGAGGTCTTTAGTGTCTACATATCTGGTTACAATCCACTGTGTACGGATGATGCCTTCAGCTTGACATCCAGAGGTCTTTAGTGTCTACATATCTGGTTACAATCCACTGTGTACGGATGATACCTTCAGCTTGACATCCAGAGGTATTTAGTGTCTACATATCTGGTTACAATCCACTGTGTACGGATGATCCCTTCAGAATGACATCCAGAGGTCTTTAGTGTCTACATATCTGGTTAAAATCCACTGTGTACGGATGATCCCTTCAGATTGACATCCAGAGTTATTTAGAGTCTACATATCTGGTTACAATCCACTGTGTACGGATGATCCCTTCAGCTTGACATCCAGAGGTATTTAGTGTCTACATATCTGGTTACAATCCACTGTGTACGGATGATCCCTTCAGCTTGACATCCAGAGGTATTTAGAGTCTACTTATCTGGTAACAATCCACTGTGTACGGATGATGCCTTCAGATTGACATCCTGAGGTCTTTAGTGTCTACATATCTGGTTACAATCCACTGTGTACGGATGATCCCTTCAGCTTGACATCCAGAGGTATTTAGAGTCTACTTATCTGGTTACAATCCACTGTGTACGGATGATCCCTTCAGCTTGACATCCAGAGGTATTTAGAGTCTACATATCTGGTTACAATCTACTGTGTACGGATGATCCCTTCAGTCTGACATCCAGAGGTATTAGGACTCTACACATCTGGTTACAATCCACTGTGTACGGATGATCCCTTTAGATTGACATCCTGAGGGCTTCAGAGTCTACATATCTGGTTACAATCCACTGTGTACGGATGATCCCTTCAGCTTGACATCCAGAGGTATTTAGAGTCTACTTATCTGGTTACAATCCACCGTGTACGGATGATCCCTTCAGAATGACATCCTGAGGTCTTTAGTGTCTACATATCTGGTTACAATCCACTGTGTAAGGATGATCCCTTCAGATTGACATCCAGAGGTATTTAGTGTCTACATATCTGGTTACAATCCACTGTGTAAGGATGATCCTCAGAGTGACATCCAGAGGTATTTAGTGGTCTACATATCTGGTTAAATCCACTGTGTACGGATGATCCCTTCAGATTGACATCCAGAGGTATTTAGATTCTACATATCTGGTTACAATCCACTGTGTAAGGATGATCCCTTCAGATTGACATCCAGAGGTATTTAGGTCTACATATCTGGTTACAATCCACTGTGTAAGGATGATCCCTTCAGATTGACATCCAGAGGTATTTAGTGTCTACATATCTGGTTAAAATCCACTGTGTACGGATGATTCCTTCAGATGACATCCAGTGGTATTTAGAGTCTACATATCTGGTTACAATCCACTGTGTAAGGATGATCCCTTCAGATTGACATCCAGAGGTATTTAGTGTCTACATATCTGGTTACAATCCACTGTGTACGGATGATCCCTTCAGCTTGACATCCAGAGGTCTTTAGTGTCTACATATCTGGTTACAATCCACTGTGTACGGATGATCCCTTCAGCTTGACATCCAGAGGTATTTAGTGTCTACATATCTGGTTACAATCCACTGTGTACGGATGATCCCTTCAGCTTGACATCCAGAGGTCTTTAGGTCTACATATCTGGTTACAATCCACTGTGTACGGATGATCCCTTCAGATTGACATCCAGAGGTCTTTAGATCTACATATCTGGTTACAATCCACTGTGTACGGATGATCCCTTCAGCTTGACATCCAGAGTCTTTAGTGTCTACATATCTGGTTACAATCCACTGTGTAAGGATGATCCCTTCAGATTGACATCCAGAGGTATTTAGTGTCTACATATCTGGTTAAAATCCACTGTGTACGGATGATCCCTTCAGATTGACATCCAGAGGTATTTAGAGTCTACATATCTGGTTACAATCCACTGTGTAAGGATGATCCCTTTAGATTGACATCCTGAGGGCTTCAGAGTATACATATCTGGTTACAATCCACTGTGTACGGATGATCCCTCATCGTCGTCATCCAAAGGTATTAAGAGTCTACATATCTGGTTACAATCCACTGTGTACGGATGATCCCTCCATCGTCGTCATCCAAAGGTATTAAGAGTCTACATATCTGGTTACAATCACTGTGTACGGATGATCCTTCAGATTGACATCCTGAGGTATTAGAGTCTACATATCTGGTTACAATCCACTGTGTACGGATGATCCCTTCAGATTGACATCCTGAGGTCTTTAGAGTACATATCTGGTTACAATACACTGTGTACGGATGATACCTTCAGATTGACATCCAGAGGTATTTAGAGTCTACATATCTAGTTACAATCCACTGTGTACGGATGATTCCTTCAGATTGACATCCAGAGGTCTTAGAGTCTACATATCTGGTTACAATCCATTGTGTACTGATGATCCCTTCATATTGACATTCAGAGGTATTTATACTCTACATATCTGGTTACAATCCACTGTGTACGGATAATCATTCAGCTTGACATTCAGAGGTATTTAGAGTCTACATATCTGGTTACATCCACTGTGTACGGATGATCCCTTCAGCTTGACAACCAGAGGTCTTTAGTGTCTACATATCTGGTTACAATCCACTGTGTACGGATGATCCCTTCAGATTGACAACCAGAGGTCTTTAGTGTCTACATATCTGGTTACAATCACTGTGTACGGATGATCCCTTCAGCTTGACAACCAGAGGTCTTTAGTGTCTACATATCTGGTTACAATCCACTGTGTATGGATGATCCCTTCATTGGCGTCTAAATTCCCGACCAGACTGTTGTTGAGTCGGATTTGCTATACTCGTTATTAAATGCGACAGCCCATCCCAACTCACACGTCGTTTTCTTAGGACCAGACATTGTGTACCTTCCTGCAAGTGGCAGAGTTGTATATGCCATTCAGCAGACGTGTGTGCAAGTGATGTTCATTATTGAGTTTTCCAATATCCGGCTATTCCACACTCATTTTGTTCTTGAGGTACGTTTAGGCACTCTCCTACTGAGATATTAAATAAAGAAAAAATCATTTAAAACACTGAACACGTTTGAAATTAAATAGAAACTGAACGAGGTATTGTTTCTCGATATCACAGCAACAATTAGAAATTGAAAAAGAGCAACATAAATCTCTCAAAAGAATCATTTAACAGAAACCAAATCAGGCCTGCCTAACTTCCAGATAAAATCACGGATTCCCGGAAATGTCATTTGCTCTCCGGATCTCCGGCATTTAGTGTAGAATCTCCGGATGTTTCAAGAAAACAAAATGTTTATGATTTAACAGCTATATTTTCACATTGTATCAGCATTTCCTGCATTGGTCATGTTACGCTCCTAGTCAGCGATGCAAAGGAGGGTACTTACAAGTATCAATTTAATCAAACAATGGTTACACTGACTGAATATACAATTAACACATAAGGACATAATAGTTCCTTCAGTGGCATAACAACATGTGTAATAGCAGCAATATATCTCCTGCTTCTTTAATTGGTCGACCTAATTGTAATAACAAATGTAAGGAACTAGCGAATCTTTCTGTGATGTATCACAATAATAGCTGCTGTGTGTGTGCGATGAATTTAATTTGGTTAAGAGCTATGAGACTTAGAAAGTGGGTTGTGGTATAAATTAAACCAAGTCTTTCTAATCTAATTACAGAGTCCTCCTTAAAACACACTATTGTGTGCATGTGTGCATGTTGAAATATGTAATCTATTGTTTATTTAAGCATTACTTACACAAATAATTTAAATTTGCGTTTTAAAAAAATAGTTCGAAAACCAAGTCGCTGCGCTCAAATTTCCAAAATCTCAGGATGTTTAGTTGAAAAGTTTTGACAGGGCCTGCTAAATGGACATAGCTACATGCTCGAATTAAATAAATAACTTCAAGGAAGGAAATATGTTAAAAGCAGGATATCCAACGCCCCATAATTTTTATCTTTTTCGAATCCATTGAGCAAAAAAAAGCATTAAACATAGAATCGCTTTTAGAACAGGACAGAATTTTATTCAACTTGTACTTAGTACCTCGTTGGTCAATATGATTTTACACAATACATGATTTTAAGTGAACAGTATAATACAATGGATAGAAAATACACAATATGGAAACACAAATAACATGAAACATAATGCTTTACAACATGATTATACAATGCATATACTTTATAGTATAGAATTAACTTAAACTGAATGTTTAATAAAACAGTTCTTTGGTCAAATGCTCTTCTGATGTATTTAGCCAAATTTATTAGAGTTTTTTTTCAGATTTTCATTGATCACAGAATTTTATAAAGCTCGGACGTTTATAATATGTTTTTCAACAAGAAAATGCTTCTTATGTCATTAAAAGCTGAACAAATTGTATTGAAATGATATTCAACTTAAATGTCTTTTTTTATATTTTTACTAAAAGTACAGTATATTTCATTTCTTTGTATTCTATTTCGTCCATATCTGCCTTGCTCAATTCTTAGAGAATGCGAGGAAAGCCTTAGCCCCGAAATAAAAAAACTTAAGTTACTTGGTACAATATCAAGGTATTTTTAGCTCTACTGGCAAGGGCCAGCAGAGCTTATGGGATGGTGTGTTGTCCGTCTTCCGTCGTCCGTCGTCCGTCGTCCCGCGTCCGTCGTCCGTCGTCGTCCGTTAACTTTGCGTGTGTACATTTTAGAGGCCACATTTCTGATGCAATCATCATGAAACTTTGTCAGAATGTTTGTCTCAATAAAATCTAGGTCAAGTTCGAAATGGGTCCATGTGGGGTCAAAAACTAGGTCACTAGGTCAAATATTGGAAAAACCTTGTGTACACTCTAAAGGCATATTTTTGATCCGAGCTTGATGCAACTTTGTCAGAATGTTTGTCTTAATTATATCTTAGTCAAGTTTGAAATGGGTCACATGGGGTTAACAACTAGGTCACTAGGTCAAATACTTGAAAAACCTTGTGTACACTCTAGAAGCCGTATTTCTGACCCAATCTTGATGAATCTTTGTCAAATGTTTGCCTTAATTATATCTTGGTCAAGTTTAAAAATGGATTACATGGTGTTAGAAACTAGGTCACTAGGTCAAACTTTGAAAAACCGTGTGTACACTCTAGAGGCCATATTTTTAACCTGATATTGATGAAACTTGTCAGAATGTTTGTCCTTAATAAAATCTCAGTCAAGTTTAAAAATGGGTCATGTGGGGTCAAAAACTAGGTCACTAGGCAAATACTTGAAAAAACTTGTTGTACACACTAGAGGTCATATTTGTTACCCAATCTTGATGAAACTTTGTCAAATTGTTTATCTTAAATATATCTTGATCAAGTTCGAAAATGGGTCTCATGAAACTAAAAACTAGGTCACTAGGTCAAATATTCGAAAACCTTGTGTACACTCTAGAGGCCATATTTTTGACCCGAGCTTGATGCAACTTTGGCAGAATGTTTATCTTAATTGTTTGTCTCAAAGAATCTCGGTCAAGTTCGAAAATGGGTCATGTGGGTCAAAAACTAGGTCACTAGGTCAAATATTGGAAAAAACCTTGTGTACACTCTAGAGGCCATATTTTTGACCCGAGCTTGATGCAATTTGTCAGAATGTTTGTCTTAATTATATCTTGGGCAAGTTTAAAATGGGTCACATGGGGTTAAAAACTAGGTCACTAGGTCAAATACTTAAAAAACCTTGTGTACACTCTAGAAGCCGTATTTCTGACCCAATCTTGATGAAACTTTGTCAAAATGTTTGTCTTAATTATATCTTGGTCAAGTTCAAAAATGGGTCACATGGTATTAAAAACTAGGTCACTAGGTCAAACTTTGGAAAAACCGTGTGTACACTCTATAGGCCATGTTTTTGACCCGATCTTGATGAAACTTTGTCAGAATGTTTGTCTCAATAAAATCTCGGT
Organism: Cyrtodaria siliqua; assembly: GCA_037043455.1. Lineage (NCBI taxonomy): Eukaryota > Metazoa > Mollusca > Bivalvia > Adapedonta > Hiatellidae > Cyrtodaria > Cyrtodaria siliqua. Next base: position 205,739 of record JAWPHD010003110.1, on the reverse strand, counting down.
CAAATTCAAAAATGGGTCATGTGGGTCAAAAACTAGGTCACTAGGTCAAATACTTGAAAAAACTAGTGTACACTCTAGAGGTCATATTTGTTTACCTAATCTTGATGAAATTTTGTCAAATTGTTTATCTTAATTTATCTTGATTAAGTTCGGAAATGGGTCACATGAAGTTAAAAAACTAGGTCACTAGGTCAAATATTGAAAAACCTTGAGTACACTCTAGAGGCCATATTTTTGAACCCGAGCTTGATGCAACTTTGTCAGAATGTTTGTCTTAATTATATCTTGGTCAAGTTGAAAATGGGTCACTTGGGGTTAAAATCTAGGTCACTAGGTCAAATATTGAAAAACCTTGTGTACACTCTTTGTCAAAATGTTTGGCTTAATTAAATCTTGGTCAAGTTCAAAAATGGGTCACATGGTGTTAAAAACTAGGTCACTAGGTCAAACTTTGGAAAAACCGTGTGTACACTCTAGAGGCCATATTTTTGACCCGATCTCGATGCAATTTTGTCAGAATATTTGTCTCAATTATAGCTTGCTAAAGTTCGAAAATGGGTCACACAGGGTCACACAGGGTCAAAAACTAGGGTCACTAGTACACTCTAGAGGCCATATTTCTGACCCGATCTTGATGAAACATTGTCGAAATGTTGTCTTAATTATATTTTGGTCAAGTTCGAAAATGGGTCCCATGGGGTCAAAAACTAGGTCACTAGGTCAAATACTTGAAAAACCTTGTGTACACTCTAGACACCATGTAGTACGACTCGATTCATCAATGGTTAACAGCCAGTAGAGCGTTCACAAGGCCCTCTTTGGCCTCTTGTTCAAATTAAATTGAGTCTGAAGATGTATACGAAAATAATGCACCACAATTATCTTTTTTTGCTATTTTTGAATAAAACAATCAATAATTCTTCTTTTAAAACTTAAAGAAACTAACTCGCCAAATAACGGCAAAATTAATGTATATGTGCTGATTAATTAAAGGTTTGTTCATTAGTTCTAAAACACCCTGGATTGAATATGCGGTAAATGAATTATGTGATTGGTAATTCTTAATTCGACGCTCCAGTTTCGGCTTTTGGACAGGCTGGTTAAAACCGTTTATATTGTGTTTATAGAGTTTGGATTCTCAAAATATGTAAGTTATGTATATTGTTGTAATTTTGCACCGGTACCAGTATTCAAGCCTGGTTACTGAGGACACTATGTCTGTCTTCTGTTAGCACCATACATCTAGATGTGTATTTCTCTACAGGGTTAAGTCAGGCTAATGCTAATGATCATAATGTATGGCTAGCATCCCTTATTTGGGAGATGCTCTATAAACCAGGCACATGATAATGCTATATGATTTATGTGTTAGCATTCCTTATTTTGTAGATGCTATACGATTGATGAGTTAGCATGCCAATATTTACGATCATGCTAACCCCTTATTTGGAAGGAGACCTTCTAAAAAGGGAGGGTTTTCTTTGTTCGGAGATTTCTTCTCCTAGGTACAAGAGATCAGTATTCACGTGAGAGAGGACAATATCATTATTATAAAAATGTTGAAAATATTTATTCGTCCATAATATTTTCGTAGCATGTAGGGATTAAGTAGAAATAAAGTTATAGAACATAGGATTGGACTCTATATTTCTTTATACCTTTTGGGTAAGATTGTAAAATTATACATTGTCGTCCGTATTTTTAGAAACGATGTACATATGGTGTGTAACATTTGTCTGTTGTTGGCGGGATAGCTACATGAAACAAAAATATGTTGATTAACGCTATGTGGGTTTAACTACTTAGAGGTAAGGTCTTTACATTGGATAACCAATTAACAACTCCTGTATTACAATCATGAAATACTGGACAGGATTACTTATATTATATGTAGCTACAATTTAAACCAGTATTATATCGTGATATGTAAAGATGGGTATCTACCTTATGCTCCATATACCGACACCGAAGATGTACTTCTATCAGCTTTAAGTAGTTGCTTACAAAACGTTATATGTTTTTTTTCTATTTGTATCGATTTCGTTTAACCCTCAGGTTTGGCATCTATGATGTAGAATATATCCTACAAATGCATCAAACAGCTGACACATAGTACTTGGTTTTAATTTGAACGCGTATTTTCTAAAGCAAATTAAATTGCTTTCAAGCTTTTACCAACGACATATTCTTGGTTTAAAGGCAACGTTAACAACTGTGCCGAGACAATTAAAATCATTTACAACCTCTAACTGGGAACCATTTTAGGTCGAAACTTCAATGGCCCTTAGAGCCCCTCGCTTCCGAAATGCCATAACTTGTGTTTTAGCACAAATAACTTTTATTTACCTTTACATGTTATGTTGTGATTCTGCAGGTGATTTTCCAAAATTGTATTATATCGTCGGCAGAAATCAACATTATATTGTCTAACTGCAAACCACGGTAAGAAGAGTCTTGAAATGGTAATTCACAAAAGCAGAGAAAACATTATAGGTGATATTATCTCCTCTTGATCTACCAGAATTTCGAGAAAAAAACTCCGATAACACTCTCTCTCTCCCTCCCTCTCTCTCTTTCTCTCTCTCTCTCTCTCTCTCTCTCTCTCTCTCTCTCTCTCTCTCTCTCTCTCTCTCTCTTCTCTCTCTCTCTCTCTCTCTCTCTCTCTCTCACTCTCTCTCTCTCTCTCTCTCTCTCTCTCTCTCTCTCTCTCTCTCTCTCTCTCCTCTCTCTCATGGATCATTATGTTACAAGAGCATCAAGAATTGCAGGGCAATTCATAGTCCCCCACCGGCCCAGACAAACATTTTCCAGACATTTTCTATGATGGAGGTCAAAGATCAAGGTCAAGGTCACAATGACCTTATTTTGTTACGCGACACACCGCTATTCAAAAATGTATTCACATACCAAGTTTGGTGTCTCTAAGTGTTAGAGTATTGAAAATACGGTCCGGACAAGCATTTTCTATGACAGAGGTCACAGGTCAAGTCAACAATGACATTATTTTGATACGCGACACACCGCTATCCCAAGATGTATTCACATACCAAGTTTGGTATCTCTAAGTGTTATATTATTGAAAATACGTTCCGGACAATCATTTACTATGACAGAGGTCACAGGTCAAGGTTACAATGATCTTATTTTGGTACGCGGCACATTGCTATCCTAAGATGTATTCACATACCAAGTTTGGTGTCTCTAAGTGTTATAGTATTGAAAATGCGGTCCGGACAAGCATTTTCTATGACAGAGGTCACAGGTCAAGTCAACAATGACCTTATTTTGATACGCGACACACCGCTATCCCAAGATGTATTCACATACCAAGTTTGGTATCTCTAAGTGTTATAGTATTGAAAATACGTTCCGGACAAGCATTTACTATGACAGAGGTCACAGGTCAAGGTCACAATGATCTTATTTTGGTACGCGACACATTGCTATCCTAAGATGTATTCACATACCGAGTTTGGTATCTCTAAGTGTTATAGTATTGAAAATACGGTCCGGACAAGCATTTTCTAGACAGAGGTCACAGCTCAAGGTCAAGGTCACAGTGACCTTATTTTGGTACACGACACACCGCTATCCCAAGATGTATCCACACCCTAAATTTGGTATCTCTAAGTGTTATAGTATTGAAACTACGGTCCGGACAATCGTTTTCTATGACAGAAGTCACCGGTCAAGGTCATATTGACCTTGTTTGGGTACGCGAAACACAGCTATCCCAAGATGTATCGACATACCAAGTTTGGTATCTCTAAGTGTTATAGCATTGAAAATACGGTCCGGAAAAGCATTTTTTCTATGACAGAGGTCACAGGTCAAGGTCAAGGTCACAATGACCTTATTTTGGTACGCGACACACCGCTATCCCAAGATGTATCCACATATCAAGTTTGTTATCTTTAAGTTTATAGTATTGAAAATACCTTCCGGACAAGCATTTCCTATGCATTTCTATGACAGAGGTTACAGGTCAAGGTAAAGGTCACAATGACCTTATTTTGGTACGTGACATACCGTTATACCAAGATGTATTCACATACCAAGTTTGGTATCTCTAAGTGTTATATTATTGAAAAAAAGGTACGGACAAGCATTTTCTATGACAGAGGTCACAGGTCAAGGTCAAGGTCACTGTGACCTTATTTTAGTATGCGACACACCGCTATCTCAAGATGTATTTAAATATCAAGTTTGGTATCTCTAAGTGTTATAGTATTGAAAATACGGTCCGGACAAGCATTTTCTATGACAGAGGTCACAGGTCAAGGTCAAGGCCACAGTGACCTTATTCTAGTATGCGACACACCGCTATAGCGTTCAGATATTATTCTCGTAGAGTAATTTAGGTTTCAGGATATCTCCGTCAGCACTTCAAAGTTACATGTCGCGCTAAATACATTTTCCGTTTTTCTTTAGTTAATTCAACAGACCTCAATTTACATTTTAATTTTGGTCACTCTCAACATGTTCCATTCTGGTTGTATGAGCAGAATTTAAACAACTGTTACCTCTGCATTCTTCTCACATTCCAGTCCGTGTTTTTACATGTACAGCGTGCCGTCCGGCAATCCGACATACATTTGCATCTGACAACTTTCAACAAACTCACTCAGGTGCAGGGGCTTTCAGAGTTTTTACACCTACCAACTTCCCTTTTGATAGTTTCCAACCCCAGTCTTCAGGCACGATATCTTCTTTGTCATTCCTTAATTGAAGAAGGATAAAATATCGGACAGGGAAAGCAGCATTCAAGGACGACAGTCAACCACAAAACACAAAAACAAACACGCAAACAGACAAACGAAAAGGCAAAAGTAATAAAAAATGCAAACGACATCACAAACACAAAAGGGTTGACAATAGGACTACCGCCTTGGAACGGTCAGTGGCAAAGTAGGCCACTGTGGGGATTAAACCGGTTCTAGGGTGCACCAAACCTCACACTTACCCTACTGTCATCCCATTAAAACAGGACAGTGTAAATAAAGAAATCCCCGCCATGATCTAATCTCTAACCAACAAGGCAGCATCAATAGGCAATATAAGAGAAACACAAACATGCTCGTGTAAATATAATACAAAAAAACAATAGCTTAGAAAGCCACAATGAAGGTACTCAATGACTTGGCAGAAGCTAGAGCAGTAAGAGAATACACCATTAAGGGCACGAGAAGACAGATCATGGACAAACATCAAACGCCACCGTCCCAATGGGCCCTAGGTAGGCGTCATCATAGAGTCCATAGCCTGTCCGGTCATCGTACAATTAAAGAGGAAAGCATAGTGGCGAACTGTAAAAGGGTCCACCACCAAGCATGCAGTACGTTGCAAAATGATAGGGTCATAACCTCTATTGATAAACTTTTTAACAAGTTTAACAAAGATAGTATGAAAGTGATCAGGACCAAGAAGTTTACGAAGTTTATAAATCACATCACCATAGAAGTCAAGTTGTGATAGTCTTGAAGTTGATGGACCACTCTCAGGCTATGATGCACTGCTGCTGCCGACGTTGTTGGTATACTTTCAGGGCTCACAAACATAACGCTTGAAGCTACTTTCTGGAAGAACTTACTGACTTATAGTGAAGCAAGTGTGTTCCCTTGTTTTCCAATGTACAAAATGACTAAGGTCTCCTTCCCTGCTCGTACAATTTCCTCCTTTTTGCATTTTCAGGACCAAAAACAGCTGCACACTCGCGGAAGCTTTGATTTGTTTGGAATTTCGTCAACGATAAGCCCTTACCAATGCCGAATAGGCGATATGTTGAATCACATCCATGTATAGCATGTATGAAACGTATGTTCTTGCATATTTCTTCTCCAAGCTTCTGAATTGTTCGCTTAATCTCCCAGATCTTTCGTTTTGATTTCATGTTCTTCTTTTGTTAAGGGTTAAAGGGGGTACATCAGGATTTTTCTAGAAACAACTTAAATTACAAAATTGTTCCCGTTGATGATAAAACACTTATATTAATCAAAATATGATGTTAGAACCATTTTGTAAATGTCTAAACTTTGAAAAAACCATATAGACAGGACGGAATCGGACGTAAAATGCTGAAATTAACCCTGGTGCGTCACCTAGGATAGCATGTATTACTGTGCAGAATGAATTTCTTTGCAAATAATGGATACTGTTTAGGCTCATTCATTATGTTTTGGCCATGTAGAATAGAAAATATTAATATTTGTCAATTTTATGTCGGACACCTAGACCCCCATGAAAAGCCTGATGTACTCCCTTTAAAAGTAAATGCTGTGAGTTTAGGGATTGGCGTAATAACATAGAAGCACTAACAAATCCGTATCATTTCCGATCACTACTGTTGGCTTACTTGCTGCATGTTCAACAGCCGTAGTTACTATCAAGACATCTGCATCCATCCAATGCTTGATGTGTTTTAATTCCACTGGCATTCAACATCTCAACATGCTTCTAAAACGTTGGTTGTTCTTCTAGTTAGCAAGAAACATATCGTTTTTCATGTTCACTGACATGTCACATAGAAAGTTTATTGTCTTCCCTACTTGACCTGCATTACGCCGTAGGTGTGCTGTATCTTTTGTAGAAGGTTCGTCTGAGTAACCATCAAATACTACCACAGCACCACTTCCGTACTTGTTGATGATATATTGTGCGTAACAATTACATATCGCATCATACGTATTACCTCGATGCCACGGAATGCGTTGTAGTAATGCCCCACCATCCAGCACATATTGATCATCTGCAGGGATAGCTGTGGATTGAATATCAATACAACTGCAAAGTGCTTCAGCTAACTGGGTCTTGTTTGCTGCTCTAAGCAAACCATCTTTATCAAAGAGCGCAGGAGGGTAAGTGCAAAATTCATATGTGAACAAAGTAGATAGCTCTTCATTAGGAATCATACCTCTAGCAGCAGAAACTAATCTTTGAAACAATAACTGCGGATCAACGTGTACTGTTTCATCATTTATTTTCACAGCAACTTTAGAATTCAGTGTTATTGCCTGTTTTCCCTTCTTAAAAGAATACTCATTTACAATAGTTCCTTCCATGGATTTCACAATTTCTTTTCCAATTTCTTTGGCACTGTCAACATTAACTGTCTGATCTGCAAGGTGTGCTGTATCTTTTGTAGAAGGTTCGTCTGAGTAACCATCAAATACTACAACAGCATCACTTCCGTACTTGTTGATGATATATTGTGCGTAACAATTACATATCGCATCATACGTAATACCTCGATGCCACGGAATGCGTTGTAGTAATGCCCCACCATCCAGCACATATTGATCATCTGCAGGGATAGCTGTGGATTGAATATCAATACAACTGCAAAGTGCTTCAGCTAACTGGGTCTTGTTTGCTGCTCTATGCAAACCATCTTTATCAAAGAGCGCAGGAGGGTAAGTGCAAAATTCATATGTTAACAAAGTAGATAGCTCTTCATTAGGAATCATACCTCTAGCAGCAGAAACTAATCTTTGAAACAATAACTGCGGATCAACGTTTACTGTTTCATCATTTATTTTCACAGCAACTTTAGAATTCAGTGTTATTGCCTGTTTTCCCTTCTTAAAAGAATACTCATTTACAATAGTCCCTTCCATGGATTTCACAATTTCTTTTCCAATTTCTTTGGCACTGTCAACATTAACTGTCTGATCTGCAAGTACACCGCTAGCTATACTACCGAGAGAAGAGTCTTCATTAAATGGATTTCTTGTTCCAGGAAACCGAGCTAGTTTAGTCATATCGTTAAAATCCCTTGATATTCTGGCATTGCTGCTGTCTTTGTGCTGTTCACTTGATGTGTATAGAACACCAGTCAGTTCTTGGATCGCCTGATTACTTCTGCATATGCTGGGTTAGATAACAACCAAACCGTTCTCTGGACTTCAGTCATGCCTCTACTACTTGTGAGACCGCCAGATGTTTACATACTCCGCATTGGCATTTACTCAATTACCGAATCCGTAGAAAGTCCAGCCCAGTATCTGTCGCTTTTCCTAACAACATGATATCCTTCTTGGAATGACTTGAATACGTTGTGATGTTTTACTTCAAGTTGTGACATGCTATATAGGTACAGATATACTGACTTAGCATATAGTTTGAGTCCTGAAGATGCAAAGTATGGTAACATCTTTGATAACGCATACAGATGGAGAGCCCAGTTTACTGTACGTTCAACCTTAATAAACACTCTCAACAGTTCAACCATTTCAAGGTATTGCACCCATAACGATACAGTCCTTGTTTTAGCCAATGATTGTATCTGTCCAACGATGTACGACTTTTATCAAATATATTATCTGAACAAACTATGTGTATGTCTATTTCAATGCTTAGCAACTTTCGTGTGTGTGTGTGTAATTCTAAGGTTTATAGTCCGTCCGCCAACGAACACGTCAGGGTATACCTGACGCGATGGGCACAATAGAGTCTGGACTTTGCTTAGCAACTTTCGCAGGAGTTCTTCTGCCACTGTCAAGTCATTTTGCGTTTCGCCTTCTGGATTTATTATATCCGATTCAATACTTTCTTTATCAGATTATCCAAAAGTGCCTTCCCATGAGTCTGTTGGTTCAAGTTCTGCACTTTCATGGAATTGGCTTGTTTCCTCTTCTGACAATGAATTGTTAGCCTCTACGGGAGAGGTACATCATACACATTAGACAGCATAATACTGTTAAGGACTGCTTCTATGAGAATGTGTCCCCTTATCGCTCTTGATATCGCTTTTCCACTGAGAATATGTACAACAGCTGTATCGGCATAAATAATCTCTAGTAATTCTTGCAGTCCGGACCCTCCCATCAGATGGCCACTGCTTCCAAAAAAAAAAAACTAATTTCAATGTGAAGTCCTCCAAGCCTTAACACAATATTTGGGATAGCACTGTTTGAGGGTTCATTCTGTTGTACTTCAAATACCTTCCACCTCGGAGGCTGTGCAAAAGTGAGAATCGGTGTAACGTCATATTGCTTAGCCTGCTCGCTCACGAAGTTCATAGTTGAATAAATACAAGATTCATCACTTGATTTCAAATCGATCATTGGCATGAATACTACCGATGACTTGCCAGGGTGAGGGCCGTGCTGAACCATCTGCATGAACCCATTCCATGAGGGTGTCTTGGATTTCAGTAACCAGGATGTTTTCCATAGCAGGTCAGCATTACATGTGTCATCCAAAATTGGAAGTATCTGAAGTTGTCCATACTTTAAGGAAGCCATACTGTTGTCCTGTGGTTTGTAAAAGCTTATATTTATTCTACAGAGGCTTAAGATGTCATCTGAAGACACCGTTAATTTTGGTGTAGGCTTGCTAGATTTGAGTGCCTGAAGTTACTGCTGCAATAATGCCCATTCCATGACATGTATTAAATCCATCAATTGTTCTGATGTTATGGTCTACATTATCTGCAACATGCTGAACAAATCTACCCGGTATAAAACCTTGGATTAAACCGTTGTTGAATGTTTTACACACCACCTCGCGAAAATACATGACACTTCATGTCGTCTGCATTCAGGTTCTAAATTTCTTCCGTATGATCGCTGTGTTTTTCCCAATCCTATAAAAATATTACATAACCAATATAACGTGCATACCTATCACTTATGTTGACATTATTGATAATGAATGGTTAAATGCCACAAATAGCATGTCTTCGACTTTTGTATCATAGGATGTTTACAAATTCTGCGTTCTAATTGTCTATGGTGTACTTTTAGTGTCATTACATGTGGAATAAATATAGTCAACTTAAACCTGGAACATAAAATGATGTGTTTGACATGTTTTTGGTTATATACATTGGATTGAAATTTAATATTTCATTTAAGACGAGATAATGTATGTAGTTAAAAATCTTCACACTTGATAAAACGTGGGTGGAGTAATACTTTATCGTCTTATTACCTAATGTGGATATTTTATATAATAAATTTAATGATAGTATGTAATTTTGTTAGAAATATGTTAACTTTCTAAACAGTCATTCTTTACAAGAGTGTATAGCAATGCAGAGACCCATACTTATTCATAAACGCCGATATGTAAACAATGTATAATTGTAAAACACCTATGATAAAACTTCCGAAAAAAAAGAAGATATTCTTTGATTTTCCTCAACTTTCTTTAGTGTATACATATACATTAGAGGTATCCAAATTCAACAAGAAACCTTAAGTTGCAATTTATGACGGGTCTAGGGATAACTTGATTGGACTATTAGATAAAATGACAAATTTGACTGCAAAAGTTTACTCCAACCACCAAAATGTACATGGAAAATAGGCGTTTTAACATTTTGAACCACTCAAAATGTCCATTATGATCTAAAAGGTATGCAATATACTTTTCTTGGTATTTCTTTTCCAGTGATCTAAAGAAATCCATAATTCGCGGTAAATCATTGTTGTTGTTCTTTTACAATTTTCGGCGAAATTGAAGTTGTTTGTCCTTGCCAAAGCCTAAGCCCAGATAAATAATTATGATGATTAAAAAAAGGTCACCAAATGTTGATCAGCACTTGAAACTGATATCTTGTTAATCACAAAAAAAAACTGATAATTCACTTTTGATCATATGTGTATGCGTGCATGCGTGCGTACGTGCGTGCGTGCCTGTGTGTGGTTCTGGGTTTTTAGTCCCGCTATCATTTAACCAATAGGGCGTCCTGAAGGTATAGGCACAATAGAGTCTGGACTAGGGATCATCATAGCTTTCGATCATAGTTATTATCAGTGTAGATTCGATCATAGACAATTGCTGGTTATTTTTCAATTTCAATATATTCTACCAGCTAATGGATATCATTTGGAAAAAATCAGTTCTCATTTGATAATTTAGTCTTTATCATTTTTTCAATTATGTTTTATTCTGTGATTTGTATTGCATCGAAGAAATATAATACGATTGCCGTAACATGTGAAGTTGAAACCCTATTCGTATGCACTTATAAAGAAAGTAACTATTAATTAACCCTTTAAGTAATGTAACCATGTAATCTCGTTACTTTACTCCAAGGTTATAATGAACCATTGTTTTTCAATATAGCATAATTGCATTTATTCAAATATATTCAAATCTAAGCAAATTTAAGAAAACTATCGAAATCATGTTATACTCGTTTAGCAATGTCTCGATATATATACATGTATATATTATCCTATATCAATTGCAACACCCCCTTTTCAGTTTTATTTTACTCGCTACGTATTCAACGGTCACTAAAAGGTTGTCATGCGAGAAAGTATGTGCCTATATATGATTGGAGTTAAAGGTAGCTTTCAACACTACATGTAGTTCAGTCATATGACGATGGTGTCTACCCAATGCTCAACTTTATAGTGCTGCCACACTGGAATACCACGCCATAAACACATACCATGATACACCACGCAGTCACATTATACTGACACCAGCCGACCAGTCATAATACTGCCCTTTATAGGCTGAACGTCAGGCAAGGGAGCTATTTGAATTATTTTGTAAACCCGCAACCACCGGCATGCGAGGCAGACGTTCAACCAATAAACCACCGCCGAGGTTCATAAGAGAAAGAGATCAAGAAATAAAGAATAGGCTTTCCTCGTTTGTCTGCGTGTTTGTTTTTGTGCTTTGTGGTTGACTGTCGTCCTTGAATGTTGCTTTCCCTGTCCGTATCTGTCTTTCCTCACGATGAAGATACACAGAAAGTAGATATGCAGGTCAAATAGAATAAAAGTATCACCGCTGCCTAGTGGATAGTGTGTTGAATTTAAAATCCGAATGTAGCTGGTTCAAACATTCCCGGCGCCACTGGGTTGGTTGTCTTTTCTGGGTAGGATTCTTCCCCTTAGACTCGTCCGTCGTATGGGTACGTAAACTGGGAGGTCCCGTGTATCGGAATCTATCATGAGAGCATGTTATAGGGCAATGGTTATTTCTGTTATGCGAACTATTCTGTTATCTGTTATTGTGAAATACGATTAACTACTGCTGTTATCTTGTATTCGGTAGTGTTATCCTGTTACGAGAATCCCCCTTCTCCCCACAGCCCCACCCCGCCCACACCCCGAACCTTACAAATAGACATCGCCGGTATATGATAAAACTCTTCTCTGTGGACACCGACCCTTGCACGTCGGGGAGAAGGCACCAGAGCAGTTCTGGACTTGTCACCCTGTTAGTGCTGTGGACCAAGATCGGTGCCGTCACTCTTGTCCCGCCCGCCATCAATAGCAATGGACGAACGCAAACTTTAGAATTAAGACTCGCTAAATACACAGGTTGAGGGAGCGGGTGTGTCCCCCAAGAATAACACTCCCAGCCCAGTAGGATAAGACATACCAATGTGCAACACATAGCGGATGTAGGCTCCACAACACCAGCCGGCAACAATCACCGCACCAGCTACAACTACACAGATCGGATGCGACACAACACAGCATATCTACAAGAGAAACGACGCATATTCAACACAACAGACATCTCTACACATAACATCTAGACACTTACACACTCTAATGTACCTAGCTGTACCGGGATTCTCTGGTGGCTGCGATTGAACGATAGTTTAAAAATGACGTTAAATCATATACATACTTCAACAGAAAATGTAACAGTTGTTTATGATGCTAATGCTTTTTTTTCTTTTACCTCAACCGAAATACTCAATGAAGTGTTGTTGATATAAACGCATCTACGGAGTTCATTTGCGCTTTCCACAGAACCATACAGTTTTACACAAATAAAATTCTTAATCAAATGTTTGGTTTACATCTTATTTGTAAAACATATTTTCAGACAAATGTTTGTAAAACATATTCTTTGTAAAACCTCTTCTATCATATAACAGAAGCACCCATACATATTTTTTCAAAATATTGCTCTTAACACGCGTACTTATCTCCTCTTATCCATGTATAGTATTTCCGCTCAAATGTTGTGAAACAAATAAGTGTCGTAGAGTGACCTATTTACCAAAGGTGCAGGAAATGTGCAAACTTCAGGTAATCCAAAACCATGAGTACATTCTTTGATATCTACTTCGTAAGACATTTTAGTAAATTACCTTCTGGAAGAGAAGACTCGAATTATTCTTAAACAGTTTGAACATGAAGCGTTCATTGATTTCGCGAGGATTCGTCAAGTACCATAGCTTCAATCCAAACTTCCCGTTCATAAAACAATCGGCATCGAAAACAAAGTTTTTAAAAAGAATATACAAAACAACTTACGGATTTATTTCCACCAACCATGTGGTTTTTACGTGTTAAATCCGCCATGTTTTCCTCAAATCATTGGTTTCTACCGTACAGGCTCCCATAGCCTGATAAGTATATGCTCTTTTACCAAGTTTATTCAAAAGGTGACCCTATCTCAGGGATCATACGTTTATATAATCTTATTTAGGGAAATAAAAACATATTCTTTCCTGAAACTACAAGAGCCAGAGCTTTAATATTTCGCATATACTATAAGCGTGTAGTTCTCTACCATGTTTGTTCAAATGTTGACCCTGGGATCAAATTTTAGATCGGCCCCAGGGATCACATTTTTCGCATAGACTTAAAAGGGTTTCACTTGAAAAAGCTTCTTCTCTGAAACCACAAGGCACATACCTCTCATATATTATATTTAACATCAAAATATAATCCTCTACCAAGTATGTTCAAATGGTGACCCTGGGATCAAATCTGGCTTCAGCCCGGGGGTCACAGCTTTACATAAACTTATATAGGAAAACACTTATAACAGCCAGATGTTTACTATGTTGCATTTACTATAAGGTTATGGTCCTCTATCATGTGTTTCAAATGGTGAACGTAGAAAGGTGATATATATGAACATAGAGTCTCACGTTTGATGAGATGCTCACATTTTACTTTCTTTTCATGTTCTAAGATTGCAATCCTATTCAAAATCCATTGAAGAAACATTTAACATTTTTAAACTGTGTCACTTAAGAATACAGCAATCAGCGGAAAAGAGAAAGTACTTTTAAATACACTTTGTTGCTTCCAAGGGATCCGCTTTTCAGTATGTATAATCATTCACACAAGCGTTTGTTTAGTGCTGTGTGGCGGCCGTAAAAAGTCGCCCCGACTACAAATCAGTAGTGTTATTACTTACTGGTCCTTTGGGATCATCAAGCCTAATCATATCGCTTAAGCCGGTGCTAGGAGTCGTGAGAGGTGTTGAACTTAACATTATCGCTCATGAACAGACTCAATACAACCGAGTCTGCTACTTGTATCTCTTGTTTGTAATAACACTACTGATTTATAGTCGGGCAACTTTTTATGGCCGCCACACAGCACTAAACAAACGCTAGTGTGAAAGTAATGATACCGTTCCAAGACCTAGCTGTTCAGGTCTTCAGGAGAGCATTTCAAAGTCATCGATCTCTTGTTGTTGTTTGTTTTGAATCCGATGAAGCTTGGAAGGGGTGGGGTGAGATTCTGCGAGTGACAACACGCGTCTAAAACAATGCATATGTGTGCTCAAGAAGCAAAAAAATACCAAAGAAAGTTACACTCGTTAAAATTGTCAAGAATTGCTTCAAAGGAAGGATGGTAGTGTAGATGTATGTAGATCATGCATACACATTGTCTGCAAAAAAACAACATATTAAATCCAAAATACAATTAAAACGAGTAAGAGGGGCACAAGAGAATGGCTTTTCTTATTTAGTTTTCCATGAAGTTAAAACCAGGCTAATTTGTCAACATTTCAGCTGTATTAACAATTTCGTGGAAAATCTTCCGTAATGCACCATGAGCAAGGGCGTAGCTGGCTGATGCGAAGTTTTTAGTGGGCATTGGGGCATGTTCTTTCAGTTTAAAAAACAATAATTAAATGGCGCATACAATCGAGTTTCGGGAGACATTTGTCGAGGACTAAACAGTAGGGTGAAACGTTATTTTGAGCGTTATTACAAAAAGTATATTTTGGAAGTATTTAACAACAAAACGTATCCTCCACACACAACCTTCCACATCCCCTTTCCCCTCCCACTTCCATTTCGCGCTCTTTAAGCATTTTTCGATTTTCAGTATTGATGACAAAGTTGTAGGAAATATGTAAATACTGGGTAGATGAACGCTAAAGCAATTATGCGCTTATCAATTATTTCCCCTACCGGTGTGAGAATGGGGCAGCACTGGCGCACCCAGAGAAATACACAATGTTTAATTCCTATCATAGGAGCAACATTTTTCAGGGTGTCACAAAATGTCACGGGTATAGCGTATTGGTCGTACATAGCTCTTGTAAACACCTGTTAGTTACACCCTAATCCATTGTTTAGTTGAACCAAATTCACAATGCTCATGATATATTCAGGTAACACGGAAAACCGTGCACAATTTAAGTGGCCGCCACAGGGTGTCCGGAAGGGCCGTTTAATAAGTTTAGTTTTGTGCTAATGCATGTAAAAGTATAGGTCTATCTCCTTAAAAGGCAAAATTGTGTAAGGGTCCTTTCGTGTAGAATTTAATACTGCGAATTTAGCCACGTATGTCACGGACTGAACGGGGGAAATAATGGTTGGGGCGTAACGTTTGCTATAAAATCCATTGTCTTCTAGTTTTGGCCGGGATTGCTCGATAGTTGCTTTGTTTGGAGCAGGAGTTGGACGGCGAAAATCACAGGCAATATGTGGTCAGTATTTATTTTATGAACTTTTATCGTACATTTGTATTCAGTGGGCGGCGCCATCTTGGTTGGCGGTTACGACATCCGGTTAGTTTTGATGTTACTCAAACATTAACTTGAGACTAGCATATAATTTTGAAGTTACTTTATTAGATGTTCAGAATCGACAACCCCCGGGACAGGAGGTGGGCCCGTTATCAGTCCTCACTGGAGAAACATCATATTCATGAGCGCTCGCGCATCACAGTTATCGCGCTAGATCATAGATCAACATTGTTATAACTTTAACAACACTTTAGTGTCGTATATAATCAGTCGACACATTCAGTATTTGTAATAATACTAAGAACGTCTTAAACGTTCATGAGAACAGTCTTTTCATATTTCATCTGTGTATTCGCTTGTTTTTTTGATAATTGTATACATGTATATATTTAACATATTTTAAAAGTTGCAATAAACTTATGTAAATGCATTCACCGTCATTGAATCTTTCCTGAGTTAGCCCCAACCACTAGGGTCAACTTGCGACACAGGGTAGTCCCCAATGTTGGCTCTATACAGGGTTCCATCTTAAATCTCTTTCCCAATGTTAACGTTGTTGATCTAATTGGGGTATTCACGCTATACCCGTTTTCACATGCGGAATGAATATGTGTTGAAGGGTGATGTTGGGGAGTGGAGGCGTAGCTCCTCTAATTACCAGCCGTGTAACATGTATTACGAAATATTATTGGATTTTCAATGCAATCAAATTGTATGAATGAAAAACAAACAGAGCGTCTAAACAGCTTGAAAGTCATGCATTTTACTTTGGAAGTTCGACAACTCTAGCATGCATATTTGTTTTTATATATAACAGAGATAACATAACCCTTCAACACATATTTATATTACCTAGAAATGAAGTATGGAAGGCAATATGATGGCAACTATGAATCACTTTCGTAAATATATAAAAATGTTAAGACGATATTCTAACCACCAAAACAAGCAACACTGTCCAATATAACATAATATATAACAAACACAATATTTTTTATAAATGTAATTTTATGGATTGTGTTGCGTGTTGTAGTTTTCTATAGGATCATTTTCTTATGCCCATTTGTATATCACAAGATATAAAGGTCGTGTTTTGTATAGCTCATATATGTTCAACAGATATCCCATTTTATGTCTTTCATATCTGTGTAACTGATAAGAGTCTATCAATTCGGATGCCGATGTCTCTGTAAGAGTTTTCATAACTGCCCATTGTTAAATGACTGTGTTTCATGTCGCACTCAAAGGTTAATTTATTTGCTAGTAAAATGGTTTACTAGACCGATTCACTGCGCATTTCCCCTTTTGTCAAACTCAAACAAGCGACTATCAGAGGCCGATCTTATCGAACAGCAAATTAGACTACACGTAAAGCGCAATTTATTTGCGAGCATGCGCCTGACCAAGCGTCTAATCTACGTCCTATAAACATATCTAAAATATTGGGCTTTCCATAGAATGCTTCACTGCGCATTACTGTACATAAAACGCAAAGAAAATGCAGGTGTTTGGTGCTTTTTTCAAGTGGTAGTATTTGCAAAATGTTCCAACGTGACTGGTATGTTATCCAGTTTGTGTTTCCATAAGCGGTTGATTTGAGAGAATAGGCGTAAAGAAGGGTTTAATTTAAAGGGGTTAAGGCACAGATTTCCATCGATTTTTCATCTACCTAGGTGTTATTCTATAGATTTTCAAAGGTAAACGCTTTTTTCAGTATGTTGTATTTGCCATTTATAATTATAATCTGGTGAGGCGTGGGGAGAGATGGGTGTGTGTGTGATGGGGTGTATGTTGCAAATTGTGTTAGGGGAGGAGGTAAGAAAGGGGTTTCCAGAGGATCAATGGTGGTATTTTGCAGAGTTTCCAGGTAGCAGGATATGAAGAAACGCTTTTCCTGTTTTTTAATTTCATCGGTGTATTCTGGACATAAAAACTTTTCTTAGAGTCGAGGTCTGGGTGTGGGAGTATCCTATTTAATACTCGGGTTATGACCCCACCCCACCGCACTCCCCTCGCGCCCTTGCAGATTAAACACCATGTGTCTAAAAACAAAAGAAAGTGGGTTAAAATAAAAACATCGGAGGAGGTATTTCCGAGTTTGTTTTTATTAAAAGAAATTCCATGGGTGTATTTTGTAGAATTTCTAGGGGTTCGGGATCTGAAGGAACACTTTTCCAGGGTAGCGTTTGTGATGTCTGTCAGGCTATCTTTGAAGACAGGTAGGGGTATTTTGTAGATTTTCTATGTGCGGGGTTTAAATCCAGAGTTAGTATTTTGGGCTTAAACATTCTTCCTTATGAGTAGAGGTTCGGATATTATCTGAAATTGCTCATTCCTTCCAAACGGGAGTTCATTTTTTTCAAATCCTCTACGCCACCCACATAACCACACCCCACCTCGCACCCACACGTTTTACAGTAAATATGTTGATCAAAATCACAGATGACATCCAAAAAATACACATATACTATCTCCATACACAGTCTATAAATAGATGCACACAATTTCAAACAAATTCTATTGCGTGTCTCACCCGATAATGTTTGACCAATGAAAGACTTTTAATTTGATTACGTATGGTGAGTCCTGACAGACGTCAATTCAATTTGACGTCTGTTGATCAGTCTAATTTATGCCGAATGAACTGTTTCTCCAGAGTATTAACGAGTCGGGTTCCCGTCTCGTCGCATCATCTTGATCAATTCAATGAATTGTAAGATATGTATGCAAAGCATCCCAAAGAATGACGTGATTGGTCGACAATGCATGATTGACAGATTAAATGATGTAAGTAAGAGATCAAATTCTTGATCCTTGGAAAACAGTTGTAAATTATGATATAGTTTTGTGATAAAGATGCTTATATTTAATAAAAAAAAAGTTTTTTCATTCGGTCCAATATTTTTTCTCTGTTTCATTATTTATTGGTGAATTACATTTTTCAGTTGGGTGTAAAAACCGTGCCGTACAGCGTACCATATCGTACCGCAACCATTCGGATATAGCAGATGCTCTGGTACATTTAAATCTTCCTTTTAAGAAACTTTTGACTCATATAAGAGCATTCATTACCAGACAGAATTGATTTATTTAATGGAATACTTTTTTTTTTTACAAATAGTACAAATGTATAAAGGTAACAGGTGTACTATACATTAGAAAACTATGTCAAAATTTCTAAATCAGGGTCAGCAAAGTCAACGTTAAATTATTTTATCACCAAAATAACTTGCTTACACTATACTCAATAGTTACATGAGGTAATTGTTCACATTTATTAAATGTTTCATACGCAGTCAGTGTATCATCAAATTCATTAATTGTACCCCATTACATACAATTACATTTATAAAAAAAATATTCATACATTATACTTGTGTTTGTTTATGTTTATACAGTGTTGCTTGTGTTGGTGTTTAGAATATTGTCTTAACATGTTTATATATTTACAAAGGTGATTCAACGTTGCCATCATATTGCCTTCGATACTTCATTTCTAGGCAACGATCTATGACTATGCTGTATATAAAACAGATATGCATGTTAGAGTTGTTGAACTTCCAAAGCACAATTCATGAACTTTAAGCCGTTTTAGACGCTCTAATTATTTTTCATTCATACATTCCAGTGCATTGAAAATACAATAATATTTATACATACCTGTTAACCCTAACTAATTGTATGGAACGCCAACTCTAAAGAAAATATTTTCTCCTCTTAAATTTAAATCATTTGTTGAGTGGTATAAATGTAATTTATAAAGACGTTTGTCAGCATCATTAAATGGTTTTCAAAACATTTGAATTGTTTTTACTTTTTTTAAAGAGTGTTGATGAAAATCAGAACTTAGTTTGAATTTCGTAATATTTAAAAATAGGTGATAGAGACAGATTTAATACCTACTGTTTTGAAGACCTTTTTGTTTAACCGCTCATCAACACAGTATAGGTTATATAGAGAGAGGGGAAGGATACATAGGAATCCGGGAACCCTGCTCTACTCTTATTATCGAATAGAAGATATTATGTAAAGTTTGTGAAAATTAGGTTTGACTTTTATACTTACTTGTATTGTTATATGCATGTAAGAGACGTTCTTCGACAAGGTAAATAGTCGGACTGCGCGGTTCTCCGATAGCTTTGCTTTAGGATTGATTTCGGAAGTTGTTGTTTTTCTTAGAGAATATGGGTCTGGTTAATCTACATATATATGACAGAGAATATTTTGAAAGGAGGAGAGCGTTAGCAACTGGAATTTAGTAACGCACGGCATGCAAAGTGCTTAACCCATTTACAATTCTCAACTATGCATTCCTCTTTGATTGTGCAATGACCGAACGGATTGTTGACCTTATGATTACGTATATCTACATTTTCGATCTCGTCTTCTCTTGTTGCTTTGATTTCTGCCAAGTCATTGAGTACTTGCTTTGTTGCTTCTAGGCTTCTGTAGTTTATATTCATATAGCCATGATCAATTGTGTTATATGCTTATTAATGCTGCTTAGGTTTTAGAGGGTATAGCCTGACAGGCATTTTTTTATTTACACTGTCCCATTTTATTGGGGATGAGGGTAGGGTATAAATGAGGTTTGATGCACCCTAGAACCTGGTTTAAAAAATGAGAAAAATGATCCTATAAAAATGACAGCACCCAAACGCAATGGCACCCTATACCAACACTGTACCGCAAACAAAAAGCAAATTAACCATATAATGAAAAAGACGATACACAACAGAAATAGTGGTGAAGACAGGGTTACCACTTGGAACGGTCAGTAGGCAATACGGCCTACCGGTCAGCTTAATCGATTTTAAGTGTACACAACCTCGCTATTATCCTGTTTTCAGAGCTCAGATTGACAAGACAGTGTAAATAAAATTACATCACACAAAAAAGGAATCCCTAACAATAAAGCCCTTATCCAGAGAAATTGGGAAACGATACACGTATAGTTATTGTAACGATATATAAAACATAATCAGAAACACCTCAGGATGTATCCAGAACTGTACTGAACAACCACAGCGGTTGTAGCCCAAGAGAAAACCAATCTAGGGCACAACAAGAAAACCTGAGGGACGAAGGTTCATGCACCCATCATCCCTTTCAGGCTTTCAGAAGGTGCAATCATGGAGTCCCACGATGTTGTCCGGTCATCGCACAAAAGAAAAATGAAGCGTAGTGAATGACTGTAGAGGGGACAATCACCAAACAAGAAGTGCACTGTAATACTAAAGGGTCGTATCCTTTTCTGACGAATTTCCTGATTAATTTTGTTTTTTTCGTGGCGGCGATAGAACTTTGAGAAAGATCTACGTAGTTTATGATAGTTTACTTGTAATAACTTGATTTCGATAATGAAATTCTTAACAACGTTACATGACATAGCTAAACGAATTAGCTGGGAGATATAAACCCCGTATGATGTTGCACGAGGTACGTCCTCATCTAAATGTTGACAGTTAAAAATGTCAAAATTAAAGTCATCTCTCTTAGCATACATTTTATTATGTAAGAGCCCATTTTGCCACTGACCGTTTCAAGGCGGTAGCCCTATTAACATTGACCGTTCCAAGGCGGTAGCCCTATTTTCACTGACCGTTCCAATGCGGTAGTCCTATTGATTACCACTGACCGTTCCATGGCGGTAGCCCTATTGATTACCACTGACCGTTCCAAGGCAGTAGCCCTATTGATTACCACTGACCGTTCCAATGCGGTAGTCCTATTGATTACCACTGACCGTTCCAAGGCGGTAGTCCTATTCATTACCACTGACCGTTCCAAGGCAGTAGCCCTATTAATTACCACTGACCTTTCCAAGGCAGTAGCCCTATTGATTACCACTGACCGTTCCAAGGCGGTAGCCCTATTGATTACCACTGACCGTTACAAGGCAGTATCATTATTATGTACCACTGACAAGGCGGTATCCCTATTGATTACCACTGACCGTTCCAAGGCAGTAGCCTTATTAAGTACCACTGACAAGGCGATATCCCTATTGATTACCAGTGACCGTTTCAATGCGGTAGCCTATTAATTATCACTGACCGTTCCAAGGCGGTAGCCCTATTGATTACCACTGACCGTTCCATGGCTGTAGCCCTATTGATTACCACTGACCGTTCCATGGCTGTATCCCTATTGATTACCACTGACCGTTTCAATGCGATAGTCCTATTGATTACCACTGACCGTTCCAATGCGGTAGCCTATTGATTACCACTGACCGTTCCAAGGCGGTAGTCCTATTGATTACCACTGACCGTTCCATGGCGGTAGCCCTATTAATTACCACTGACCGTTCCAAGGCGGTAGCCCTATTGATTACCACTGACCGTTTCAATGCGGTAGCCCTATTGATTACCACTGACCGTTCCAAGGCGGTAGCCTATTGATTACCACTGACCGTTTCAATGCGGTAGCCCTATTGATTACCACTGACCGTTCCAAGACAGTGACCCTATTGATAACCACTGACCGTTCCAAGGCGGTAGCCCTATTGATTACCACTGACCGTTTCAATGCGGTAGCCCTATTGATTACCACTGACCGTTCCAAGGCGGTAGCCCTATTGATTACCACTGACCGTTTCAATGCGGTAGCCCTATTGATTACCACTGACCGTTCCAAGGCAGTGGCCCTATTGTCAACACTTGTATGTTTGTTGTGTCGCATACTTGGCATCTTCTTTGTAATTGTCGTTTGTTTTGTATGCGTGATTTTGGTTGACTCTGTACTGTGAATTCTACGTTTCTTTGTTATTGTCGTTTGTTTTGTATGCGTGATTTTGGTTGTCTCTGTTCTGTGAATGCTACGTTTCTTTGTAATTGTCGTTTGTTTTGTATGCGTGATTTTGGTTGACTCTGTTCAGTGAATGCTATGTTTCTTTGTAATTGTCGTTTGTTTTGTATGCGTGATTTTGGTTGACTTTGTTCAGTGAATGCTACGTTTCTTTGTAATTGTCGTTTGTTTTGTATGCGTGATTTTGGTTGACTCTGTTCAGTGAATTCTACGTTTCTTTGTAATTGTCGTTTGTTTTGTATGCGTGATTTTGGTTGACTCTGTTCTGTGAATGCTACGTTTCTTTGTAATTGTCGTTTGTTTTGTATGCGTGATTTTGGTTGACTCTGTTCAGTGAATGCTATGTTTCTTTGTAATTATCGTTTGTTTTGTATGCGTGATTTTGGTTGACTTTGTTCAGTGAATGCTACGTTTCTTTGTAATTGTCGTTTGTTTTGTATGCGTGATTTTGGTTGACTCTGTTCAGTGAATTCTACGTTTCTTTGTAATTGTCGTTTGTTTTGTATGCGTGATTTTGGTTGACTCTGTTCTGTGAATGCTACGTTTCCTGATCTACTTTTTCGATTCAACGCTTTAGCACTTTAATTTTGCTTCCGATCTTTATCCAATCTGGTCAGAGTTTTAATATCGATAAAAGTTCGAACGAGTTTGAAAACAACCAATATCGGGCAGTAAAACACCAGAGTTATGGCCCTTGATTTAATGAACATATAATAGTGTTTCATTGTCAATATTGTAGATAGAGCCTTCTATTTTGTATCCGTTTTTGTTCGGATGACTTCGAGCAATACTAGTATCCGATACTAAACACCAGAGTTGTGGCCTTTCATTTAATGAAAAAACACACACTCACGTTTGCCTTGTCAACACTCAGGCAGATTTATTTTGCATCTGATCTTTATCAAACTTGGTCAGAGTTTTAGTATCGCTAAAATCTCTTATACGTTTGAAAATCACAAATAACGGAACATAAACATCAGAGTTATGGCCTTTGATTTAATAAAACATTCTATGCCTTTATCCGTTCAAACTGTTCGTTGTATAACTATAATAACTTATAGGCACATTTTTGTTTTCTTAGCTGTTGCAATAACGTGCTTTCCCTATCATTATGTCTTCTTTGTTTATGTCTTGTTTCCATCTATTTGGTATGCTTTGAACACTATTATAATAGTTAAGGAATTCAGAATTATGGATGTTTAAAATGTTTTTAAATGTGCAAAAGTATGAAATTGTTTAAGTCTGTGTTCAATACCCATGTTATCCCTTGATTTGAAGTATATAGTATGTTCTTGGTTGGTTATGTAAGAATTATTCCATAGGATCTGTTTAGGAATGGCTTTAACTTTTTTAAAGTTTATTTCTGACCAGGAGTTTATTATTTCAGACAGAAAGGAGAATCGTGTGATTATTTTGTTAGCATCTTTAAGTCTAAGTTAATTTCAAATAAAATACACCCACCATATTTATTTAATTCCTTCATGTAAATTTCCTTCCAGTCACCATAATTTTCCGGATCATTAATTATTTTGACCCACCCCGATTTAATGGAATTGATAAACGAGTCAAAAACTATCATTAAGACCCCCATTTTCATAATCTTAAATAATAGTTTTTCTATTTATTTTATCAGGTTTACCCTCCCACAAAAATGCATACATATTGTTATTAATTTGACTTAAACACTCCTTTGATGAATTTTCGTGTGATTTTATTAAATCTGCAGCACTTTCGTTTGTTACGTCAATCACCTATAAAAAATCTAAATCTAATGCGCAGAATATAAATACTGTAATAGTAATAGTATATACCCTAATGACAATGATAACCTTAACTGAAGCGTTCGTTCTCATGTTTCTGCTAATCTGATCACCTTATTTTGAAAGATTAACCCCGTGAAAACCGTGTGGGTAGCAGGAGTCCATTATAAGTAGTCAGAATACTGTAAAGTAAGTTTGGGATGATAGTAATCTAGATTAGAAACAAAGGAATATTCTTCCCTACGTGACGACAATCACATGACTATTTCGAAATGGGATACTGTTAGAATGCATTTTTTTTTACAACCAATTTACAGATTTTTGAGAAATGAAATTCGTCTACCTAGCCTGTCCTTTCCTTTCTAAGAAGCAAGTCATAAAATACGTTTTTGTCAAATATGGAAACCTTCTACTGAGTACT
The DNA here is from genome assembly GCA_037043455.1 of Cyrtodaria siliqua. Classification (NCBI taxonomy): domain Eukaryota; kingdom Metazoa; phylum Mollusca; class Bivalvia; order Adapedonta; family Hiatellidae; genus Cyrtodaria; species Cyrtodaria siliqua. Next base: position 181,049 of record JAWPHD010003110.1, on the reverse strand, counting down.
GAATTTTACAGACACTCGGTATTATGTACTCCTAGAAAAAATTCCGGGTCATTGCCATATGAAAGTTGGGTGTAACTTGTTACTATCTTCTTACTTCGACGTTTACATGTTACAATATTTCGGCCTTAGGCCATTAAGCTAAAAGTAAGAAATCCTTACACAAGGATAGAGGAACAAACTGAGAACCGAGGAATGAAAGAACGAAAATAATTGTATTCTTTATCTGGTCTCATTATGAATAGTGTAACCTGTTTGTCAGATCGCCGTCTGTCCGTCTGTATATATTGTATCTATTCTCTATAGCTGTTTATATATTGGTCCGTCTGTTAGTCAGATGTCTGCATGTCTGTATGTTTTCATTCGTTTATATTTGCTATAAACTCTATATTCGTCCGTCTGTTAGCCAGTCTCCGCATGTCTGTTTGTTTCCATTCCTCTATATTTACTATAAACTGTATATCTGTCCGTCTGTTAGCCAGTCTCCGTCTGTATGTTTCCATTCGTCTGTAATTACTATAAACTATATATTCGTTCGTCCGTCTATTAGCCAGTCTACGCATGTCTGTATGTTTCCGTTCGTTTATATTTACTATAAACTCTATATTCGACCGTCTGTTAGCTTACCCTGGATAAAGTGGGTGATCTGCATTCCACCACTGAAAAATCGACCGCCATATATAGCCTTAAAATGTGCCGAAAATGACCTAAAACACAATTCAACCAACGAAGCATCCATTTACATTGAGATAACATACGCATAATGGGCCTAGAACCTTCTCACTTGCAGAGTTGACTCAGCTGTGACCAAGATCATTGTTTTCTTCCACCCCTCAATTAGCACTTGCACCAATACAGGGATGATGATAAATACCTTTAATGAACTTGAAAAAAGACAAATGGAACATGAATTTGAGAACCAGACTAGGGGATATTTCATCAAATTGAACATGAATTCGAGAATCAGACTAGGGGATGTTTCATCAAATTGAACATGAATTCGAGAATCAGACTAGGGGGTGTTTCATGCCTCAGGAACCCAGTGGCGCCAGTGATCGAGGCTCGAACTGTGGTCTTAAGAGTCGAATGTGATATTCACCCTGTCCCTACGGTCCAATCCCAAGGGAGAGGTAGTCTATTCAGAATAATCCGGGATCGTCTTTTTTACTTGTACTTTAATTACAAAGAAGTGGTATACTGACTTACTCAATGGGCATATCAAAGTTAGCTTTACAATAAAAGGACACTCTAAAAGAATGCTCCACCGAATAGTATATATAATGTGTGCGCAAGTGCTTGTAAACGCTGACTGATGAATTATCTCGCTATATATTACATATTGCTTCATTTTTAAGGGGACTGAAGGCGATCGGATAGAATTATGAATGTCAATATAAATACAAATACAACCAGTATATTGTGTTTCCGTTTCATATTCAATGTGCACTAAACTAGACCTCGACGTCTCGGCCAGTTTCTGTTGTATAAATCATTGATATTAATTCATATGATACGTTCATGCTCATATAAAGTCTTGTTCTATAATCAAAACATATTTTTAATGAGTTACTGAGTTATATCTACAACCGATAGCAATTTAAACCTAATATTTGTATCTTCATATCACCTCTAGTCACATTAAGACGTACATATTTTGCACAGATAATTATTTGAAAATATACCAGAATACATAATAAAAAATAGTTAACTGTATTTAACATTATATTAGTTTCGTGAAACAATCTTTGGTTCAATGTCAATTGATTTATTTCAACCATGGAACTTACACAATTTCTAAAAAAAAAAAAGATTTAGAGCTAAAGATCGGATTCGCTCACTGGTCCCTGATGTGAAGTTTCATCATTAATATCACCCCACTCTGAGATTACTGTCTCAATATACCCTAACACGCGATTCCCATATTAGATTTTCTGAATTGAGTTAAGCGATTGATCACCGATTGAAAGTTTGTATAATATGTTCTTTTTGGTTACGACATCTATGTGATGTGTATGATTTAAGTTAACACTTAAAGACATAAGTCTTGTTTCGTGTGTCTAGTGGTTCTACTTAATATTGACAAATAATTATAGTTCTTATCTTAAATGATACCTCCTATTCCATTCAAAAGCTATGGTGAAGTATTAGTCCCGCCCAACACGGTGCGTATTGTGATTGTTCGGACTATTGTCCAACGCGGTGCGTATTGTGATAGTTATGACTATTGCCCAACACGGTGCGTATTTTGATTGTTATGACTATGGTGAAATATTAGTCCTGCCCAACACGGTGCGTATTGTGATTGTTATGACTATGGTGAAATATTAGTCCTCCCCAACACGGTGCGTATAGTGATTGTTATGACTATGGTGAAATATTAGTCTTGCCCAACACGGTGCGTATTGTGATTGTTGTGACTATGGTGAAATATTAGTCCTCTCCAACACGGTGCGTATTATGATTGTAGCCCATCACGGTGCGTATTGTGATTGTTATGACTATGGTGAAATGTTAGTCCTCCCCAACACGGTGCGTATTGTGATTGTAGCCCATCACGGTGCGTATTGTAATTGTTATGACTATGGTGAAATGTTAGTCTTGCCCATCAAGTTGCGTATTGTGATTGTTATGACTATTGACCAACAAGATGCGTCTTGTGATTGTTATGACTATGGTGAAATGTTAGTCCTCCCCAACATGGTGCGTATTGTGATTTTATCCCATCACGGTGCGTATAGTGATTGTTATGACTATGGTGAAATGTTAGTCCTGCCCAACACGGTGCGTATTGTGATTGTTATGACTATGGTGAAAAGTTTGTCATGCCCAACACGGTGCCTTTTTTGATTGTTATGACTATGGTGACATGTTAGTCCTGCCCAACACGGTGCGTATTGTGATTGTTATGACTATGGTGAAATGTTAGTCCTGCCAAACACAGTGCGTATAGTGATTGTTATGACTATGGTAAAATGTTAGTCCTGCATATCACGGTGCGTATTGTGATTGTTATGACTATGGTGAAATGTTATTCCTGCCCACCATGGTGCGTATAGTGATTGTTATGACTATGGTGAAATGTTAGTCCTGCCCAACACGGTGCGTCTTGTGATTGTTACGACTATGGTGAAATGTTAGTCTTGCCCATCACGGTGCGTATTGTGATTGTTATGACTATTGCCCAACACGGTGCGTATTTTGATTGTTATGATTATGGTGACATGTTAGTCCTGCCCAACACGGTGCGTTTTGTGATTGTTATGACTATGGTGAAATGTTAGTCCTGTCCAACACGGTGCGTATAGTGATTTTTATGACTATGGGGAAATGTTAGTCCTGCCCAACTCGGTGCGTATTGTGATTGTTATGACTATGGTGAATGTTAGTCCTGTCCAACACGGTGCGTATTGTGATTGTTATGACTATGATGAAATGTTAGTCCTTCCCATCACGGTGCGTATAGTGATTGCTATGGCTATGGTGACATGTTAGTCCTGCCCAACTCGATGCGTATTGTGATTGTTATGACTATGGTGAAATATTAGTCCTGCCCGACACGGTGCGTATAGTGATTGTTATGACTATGGTGAAATGTTAGTCCTTCCCAACACGGTGCGTATTGTGATTTTTATGACTATGGTGAAATGTAAGTCCTGCCCAACACGGTGCGTATTGTGATTGTTATGACTATGGTGAAATATTAGTCCTGCCCGACACGGTGCGTATAGTGATTGTTATGACTATGGTGAAATGTTAGTCCTTCCCAACACTGTGCGTATTGTGATTTTTATGACTATGGTGAAATGTAAGTCCTGCCCAACACGGTGCGTATTGTGATTGTTATGACTATGGTGAAATATTAGTCCTGCCCAACACGGTGCGTATAGTGATTGTTATTACTATGGTGAAATGTTAGTCCTTCCCAACACGGTGCGTATTGTGATTGTTATGACTATGTTGAAATATTAGTCCTGCCCAACACGGTGCGTATTGTGATTGTTATGACTATGGTGAAATATTAGTCCTACCCAACACGGTGCGTATAGTGATTGTTATGACTATGGTGAAATGTAAGTCCTTCCCAACACTGTGCGTATTGTGATTGTTATGACTATGGTGAAATGTTAGTCCTGCCCAACACGGTGCGTATAGTGATTGTTATGACTATGCGGAATTGTTAGTCCTGCCCATCATGGTGTGTATTGTGATTGTTATGACTATGGTGAAATGTTAGTCCTGCATATCACGGTGCGTATTGTGATTGTTATGACTATGGTGAAATGTTATTCCTGCCCAACATGGTGCGTATAGTGATTGTTATGACTATGGTGAAATGTTAGTCCTTCCCATCACGGTGCGTATTGTGATTGTTATGACTATGGTGACATGTTAGCCCAACACGGTGCGTATAGTGATTGTTATGACTATGCGGAATTGTTAGTCCTGCCCATCACGGTGCGTATTGTGATTGTTATGACTATGGGGAAATGTTAGTCTTGCCCAACACGGTTCGTATAGTAATTGCTATGACTATGGTGAAAAGTTAGTCCTGCCCAACAAGATGCGTCTTGTGATTGTTACGACTATGGTGAAATGTTTGTCCTACCCAACACGGTGCGTATGGTGTTTCCCAACAAGTTGCGTATTGTGATTGTTATGACTATGGTGAAATGTTTGTCATGCCCAACACGGTGCCTTTTTTGATTGTTATGACTATGGTAAAATGTTAGTCCTGGCCAACACGGTGCGTATTGTGATTGTTATGACTATGGTGAAATGTTAGTCTTGCCCATCACGGTGCGTATTGTGATTGTTATGACTATTGCCCAACACGGTGCGTATTTTGATTGTTATGACTATGGTGAAATGTTTGTCTGCCCAACACGGTGCGTATTTTGATTGTTATGATTATGGTGACATGTTAGTCCTGCCCAACACGGTGCGCATTGTGATTGTTATGACTATGGTGAAATATTAGTCCAGCCCATCACGGTGCGTATAGTGATTGGTATGACTATGGTGAAATGTTAGTCCTGCCCAACACGGTGCGTATAGTGATTGTTATGACTATGGTGACATGTTAGTCCTGCCCATCACGGTGCGTATAGTGATTGTTATGACTATGGTGACATGTTAGTCCTGCCCATCACGGTGCGTATAGTGATTGGTATGACTATGGTGACATGTTAGTCCTGCCCATCACGGTGCGTATTTTGATTGTTATGACTATGGTGAAATGTTAGTCCTGCCCAACACGGTGCGTATTTTGATTGTTACGACTATGGTGAAATATTAGTCCTGCCCAACACGGTGCGTATTGTGATTGTTATGACTATGGTGAAATGTTAGTCCTGCCCAACACGGTGCGTATTTTGATTGTTACGACTATGGTGAAATATTAGTCATGCCCAACACGGTGCGTATAGTGATTGTTATGACTATGGTGAAATGTTAGTCCTGCCCAACACGGTGCGTATAGTGATTGGTATGACTATGGTGACATGTTAGTCCTGCCAATCACGGTGCGTATTTTGATTGTTATGACTATGGTGAAATGTTAGTCCTGCCCAACACGGTGCGTATTGTGATTGTTACGACTATGGTGAAATGTTAGGTCTGCCCAACACGGTGCGTATTTTGATTGTTATGACTATCGTGAAATGTTAGTCCTGCCCAACACGGTGCGTATTGTGATTGTTACGACTATGGTGAAATGTTAGGTCTGCCCAACACGGTGCGTATTTTGATTGTTATGACTATGGTGAAATGTTAGTCCTGCCCAACACGGTGCGTATGGTGATTGTTATGACTATGGTGAAATGTTTGTCCTGCCCAACACGGTGCGTATTTTGATTGTTACGACTATGGTGAAATGTTAGGTCTGCCCAACACGGTGCGTATTTTGATTGTTATGACTATGGTGAAATGTTAGTCCTGCCCAACACGGTGCGTATGGTGATTGTTATGACTATGGTGAAATGTTTGTCCTGCCCAACACGGTGCGTATTTTGATTGTTACGACTATGGTGAAATGTTAGGTCTGCCCAACACGGTGCGTATTTTGATTGTTATGACTATGGTGAAATGTTAGTCCTGCCCAACACGGTGCGTATGGTGTTTCCCAACAAGTTGCGTATTGTGATTGTTATGACTATGGTAAAATGTTAATCCTGCCCAACACGGTTCGAATAGTGATTGTTATGACTATGGTGACATGTTAGTCCTGCCCATCACGGTGCGTATTGTGATTGTTATGACTATGGTGAAATGTTAGTCCTGCCCAACACGGTGCGTATGGTGTTTCACAACAAGTTGCGTATTGTGATTGTTATGACTATGGTAAAATGTTAATCCTGCCCAACACGGTTCGAATAGTGATTGTTATGACTATGGTGACATGTTAGTCCTGCCCATCACGGTGCGTATTGTGATTGTTATGACTATGGTGAAATGTTAGTCCTGCCCATCACTGTGCGTATTGTGATTGTTATGACTATGGTGAAATGTTTGTCCGGCCAAACACGGTGCGTATTTTGATTGTTAAGATTATTATGACATGTTAGTCCTGCCCAACACGGTGCGTATAGTGATTGTTACGACATTGGTGAAATGTTTGTCCTGCCCAACACGGTGCGTATAGTGATTGTTATGACTATGGTGACATGTTAGTCCTGCCCAACACGGTGCGTATTGTGATTGTTATGACTATGGTGAAATGTTTGTCCGGCCAAACACGGTGTGTATTTTGATTGTTAAGATTATGGTGACATGTTAGTCCTGCCCAACACGGTGCGTATTGTGATTGTTACGACTATGGTGAAATGTTAGGTCTGCCCAACACGGTGCATATTGTGATTGTTATGATTGTGGTGAAATGTTAATCCTGCCCATCACGATTCGTATTGTGATTGTTATAACTATAGTGACATGTTAATCCTGCCCATCACGGTGCGTATAGTAATTGGTAAGACTATGGTGAAATGTTTGTCCTGCCCAACACGGTGCGTTTTGTGATTGTTATGACTATGGTAAAATGTTAGTCCTGCCCAACACGGTGCGTATTTTAATTGTTATGACTATGGTGACATGTTAGTCCTGCCCAACACGGTGCGTATTGTGATTGTTATAACTATAGTGACATGTTAATCCTGCCCATCACGGTGCGTATAGTGATTGGTAAGACTATGGTGAAATGTTTGTCCTGCCCAACACGGTGCGTATAGTGATTGTTATGACTATTGCCCAACACGGTGCGTATTGTGATTGTTATGACTATGGTGAAATGTTTGTCCTGCCCAACACGGTGCGTATTTTAATTGTTATGACTATGGTGACATGTTTGTCCTGCCCAACACGGTGCGTATTGTGATTGTTATGACTATGGTGAAATGTTAGTCCTGCCAACACGGTGCGTATTGTGATTGTTATGACTATGGTGAAATGTTAGTCCTGCCCAACACGGTGCGTATTGTGATTGTTATGACTATGGTGACATGTTAGTCCTGCCCAAAACGGTGCGTATTGTGATTGTTATGACTGTGATGAAATGTTAGTCCTGCCCAACACGGTGCGTATTGTGATTGTTATGACTATGGTGAATGTTAGTCCTGCCCAACACGGTGCGTATTGTGATTGTTATGACTATGGTGAAATGTTAGTCCTGCCCAACACTGTGCGTATTGTGATTGTTATGACTATGGTGAATGTTAGTCCTGCCCAACATGGTGCGTATAGTGATTGTTATGACTATGGTGAAATGTTAGTCCTGCCCATCATGGTGCGTATTGTGATTGTTATGACTATGGTGAAATGTTAGTCCTGCCCAACACGGTGCGTATAGTGATTGTTATGACTATGGTGAAATGTTAGTCCTGCCCAACACTGTGCGTATTGTGATTGTTATGACTATGGTGAATGTTAGTCCTGCCCAACATGGTGCGTATAGTGATTGTTATGACTATGGTGAAATGTTAGTCCTGCCCATCATGGTGCGTATAGTGATTGTTATGACTATGGTGAAATGTTAGTCCTGCCCAACACTGTGCGTATAGTGATCGTTATGACTATGGTGAAATGTTAGTCCTGCCCAACACTGTGCGTATTGTGATTGTTATGACTATGGTGACATGTTAGTCCTGCCCAACACGGTGCGTATAGTGATTGTTATGACTATGGTGAAATATTAGTCCTGCCCAACACGGTGCGTATTGTGATTGTTAAGACTATGGTGAAATGTTAGTCCTTCCCAACACGGTGCGTATTGTGATTGTGATGACTATGGTGACATGTTAGTACTGCCCATCACGGTGCGTATTGTGATTGTGATGACTATGGTGAAATGTTGATACTGCCCATCACGGTGCGTATAGTGATTGTTATGACTATGGTGAAATGTTAGTCCTGCCCAACACGGTGCGTATTGTGATTGTGATGACTATGGTGAAATGTTAGTACTGCCCATCACGGTGCGTATTGTGATTGTGATGACTATGGTGAAATGTTAGTACTGCCCATCACGGTGCATATAGTGATTGTTATGACTATGGTGAAATGTTAGTCCTGCCCAACACGGTGCGTATAGTGATTGTTATGACTATGGTAAAATGTTAATCCTGCCCAACACGATGCGTATAGTGATTGTTATGACTATGGTAAAATGTTAATCCTGCCCAACACGGTGCGTATTGTGATTGTTATGACTATGGTAAAATGTTAATCCTGCCCAACACTGTGCGTATAGTGATTGTTATGACTATGGTAAAATGGTAATCCTGCCCAACACGGTGCGTATTGTGATTGTTATGACGTTTTATCAAGAACATTGGAAACATGTTTTAATTTTTAGATTCTTCTATAGAACGCACGCGCTCATACATGTTATATATACTGCTCAGAGCTTTACTGAGGACCAAGTGAACTGAACACCAATAACACTAAACATGAAACTGTAATACATTATGATGGTTTTATTGCCACCCATACTTCCTCCTGTCCCTTTAAATAATTTTGCCCTGTATAGAAGGGAGTGGGAATCATACCCTAATCTTACTAACGAGAAATGTGCTCATTGTATTTAATTCATTAAACTATATTAAACTAGGCCCTATGATCCGTACAATTTAATTATTGCTATTTCATATGAAACGGACGTACAATTGATACGAGGGTTTACTTCTTTTTATATTTATCATGATACCAATCACAAGATCGCCTCTAGTCTCTTTAATATCCAGCTGTCATTTGTATTTGTATTGATACCAACCACTCTCCCAGATAGCCTCTAGTCTCTTTAATATCCAGCTGTCATTTCTATTGATAACAATCACGCTCCTAGATCGCCTCTAGTCCCTTTAATATACAGCTGTTATTTGTATTTGGATAGAAACCAATCACTCTCTGTCGCAAGATGACCTTAGTGGTTGGGGCTAACTCAGGAAAGAATCAATGTAGGTGAATGCATGTACATCAGTTGAATGCAACTTTTAAAATATGTTAAATATATATACAATTATCTAAAAAACAAACAAGCGAATACACAGATTGAAATATGAAAGGAATGTTCTCATGAACGTTTAAGACGTTCTTAGTATTGTTACAAATACTGAATGTGTCGACTGACTATATACGACCCTAAAGTGTTGTTAAAGTTATAACAATGTTGATTTATGATCTAGCGCGATAACTGTGATGCGCGAGAGCTCGTGAAGATGATGATGCGCGAATCCAATGAGTGATTGTCATCAAATGCCTTCTATAGGGTTGATGACGCGAAATATATGATGGTTAACCTCCACTGAGGTTGTGGATGATGTTCCTTTAGTGAGGACTGATAACGGGCCCACCTCTTGTCCCGGGGCTTGTCGCTACTAGAACCTGGCCATGTTGCCCAGGTACGGGGACCGTCTCCACCGCTCTTAACGTTATGCGTGGAAGCTTAGCTCCACTCCAGAAGGCTTATATCCAAACATGGATGGCTTAGGCTGTAATTATACATACGTTTTAGATGTCGGTTGATAAACATAACAATCTTGCATAATTATCATTACCCAAACAAATCATTATTTAATAAATATATGTAATGATGAGGAGCAATGTATACATATTCTAAAACGCCATGTATACGCCATGTACGTCGCTGTTAATCAATGCCCCTAATACATGTAATATACAACGTTATCAAATCACTCGTATATTACACTCACTGAGTTATGCATGCACACATGTATGTTAACTAATGCCAATATTATACAGCGCTATGTATACGCGTCGAACATGTATACTAGTCACTCATCTCACACATGGTTAACTAATGTTAACAAATGCATCTATTATACACCGTTATCAAATTAATATTGTTTTACAATAAATGATCAATTACAATAATTACATCTAATAAAGTAACTTCAAAATCATATGCTAGTCTCAGGTTAATGTTTGAGAAACATCAAAGTTAACCGGATGTCGTAACCGCCAAACAAGATGGCGCCGCCCACTGAATACAAATGTACGATAAAAGTTAATAAAATAAATACTGACCACATAATGCCTGTGAATTTCGCTGTCCAACTCCCGCTCCAAACAAAGCAACTTTCGAGCAATCCCGGCCAGAACTAGAAGACAATGGATTTTATAGCAAACGTTACTCCCAATTATTTCCCCCGTTCAGTCCGTGACATACGTGACTAAATTCGCATTATAAAATTCTACACGAAGGGACCCTTACACAATTTTGCCTTTTAAGGAGATACACCTATACTTCTACATGCATTAGCACAAAACTAAACTTATTAAACGGCCCTTCCTGACAGCACTTAAAATGTGCACGCTTTTCCGAGTTACCTGAATAAATCATGGACATTGTGTGTTTGTTTCAACTTAACAATGGATTAGGGTGTAAATAACAGGTGCTTACAAGAGCTATGTACGACCAATACGCTCTACCCGTGACATTTTGTGATACTCTCCCAGATCGCCTCTAGTTTCTTTTAATATCCAGCTATCATTTGTATTGATAACAATGAAGCTCTTAGATCGCCTCTAGTCTCTTTAATATTCAGCTGTCATTTGTATTTGGATTGATACCAATCACGCTCCTAGATCGCCTCTAGTCTCTTTAATATCCAGATGTCATTTGTATTGGGATTGATACCAATCACTCTCCCAGAAAGCCTCCAGTCTCTTTAATATCCAGATGTCATTTAAAATTGCATTGTTACCAAAAACGCTCCCAGATCGCCTCTAGTTCCTTAAATATTCAGCTGCCATTTGTATTTGGATAGAAACCAATCACTCTCCCAAAACGCCTTTAGTCTCTTTAATATCCAGTTGTCATTTGTATTTGGATAGATACAATTCACTCACCTAGATCGCCTCTAGTGCCTTTAATATCCAGTTGTCAATTGTATTTGGACAGATACCAATCACTCTCCCAGATCGTCTCTAGCCCCTATAATATCAAGCTGTCATTTGTATGTGTATTGATACCAATCACGCTCCAAGATCGCCACAAGTCTCTTTAATATCCAGCTGTCATTTGAACTTGGATATATACAAATCACTTTCCCAAATCGCCTATAGTGCCTTTAATATCCATTTGTCATTTGGATTTGGATTGATACCAATCACGCACCAAGATCGCCTCTAGTCTCTTTAATATCCAATTGTCATTTGGATTGATACCAATCACGTTCCCAGATCGCCTCTAGTGCCTTTAATATCCAGTTGTCATTTGTATTTGGATTGATACCAATCACGCACCAAGATCGTCTCTAGTCTCTTTAATATGCAGTTGTCATTTGGATTGATACCAATCACGCTTCCAGATCGCCACTAGTCTCTCTAATAATCAGCCATTTGTATTTGTATTGATACCAATCACTCTCCCAGATCGCCTCTAGTCCCTTTAATATCCGGTTGTCAGTTTTATTTGTATAGATACCAGTCACTCTCCCAGATCGCCTCTAGTCCCCTTAATATCCGGTTGTCATTTGTATTGATACCAATCAAGCTCCCAGATCGCCTCTAGTCCCTTTAATATCCAGCTGTCATTTGTATTTGGATATATACCAATCAATCTCCCAGATCGCTGCTAGTCTCTTTAATATCCAGATGATATTTGTATAAGGATAGATACCAATCACGGTCCCAGATCGCCTCTAGTCTCTTTAATATCCAGCTGTCATTTGTATTGGATATATACCAATCACTCTCCCAGATCGCTTCTAGTCCCTTTAATATCCGGTTGTCATTTGTATTTGGATTGATACCAATCATGCTCAAAGATCGCCTCTAGTCCCTTTAATATCCGGTTGTCATTTATATTTGGATTGATACCAATCCCACTCCCAGATCGCCTCTAGTCTCTTTAATATCCGGTTGTCATTTGTATTTGGATAGATACCAATCACTCTCTCAGATCACATCTAGTCCATTTAATATCCAGATGTCATTTGTATTTGGATTAATACCTATCACTCTCCCAGATCGCCTCTAGTCTGCTTAATATTCGGTTGACATTATTATTTGGAGAGATACCAATCACGCTCCCATATCGCCTCTTATCTCTTTAATATCCAGCTGTCATTTGTATTTCGATTAATACCAATCACGCACCAAGATCGCCTCTAGTCTCTTTAATATTCAGTTGTCATTTGTATTTGTATTGATAACAATCACTCTCCCAGATCGCCTCTTGTCCCCTTAATATCCGGTTGTCATTTGTATTGATACCAATAAAGCTCCCAGATCGCCTCTACTCCCTTTAATATTCAGCTGACATTTGTATTTGGATAGATACCAATCACTCTCCCAGATCGCTTCTAGTCTCTTTACTATCCAGATGGTATTTGTATTGGGATAGATACCAATCACGCTCCCAGATCGCCTCTAGTCTCTTTAATATCCAGTTGTCATTTGAACTTGGATATATACAAATCACTTTCCCAAATCGCCTTTAGTGCCTTTAATATCCATTTGTCATTTGGATTTTGATTGATACCAATCACGCACCAAGATCGCCTCTAGTCTCTTTAATTTCCAGTTGTCATTTGGATTGATACCGATCACGTTCCCAGATCGCCTCTAGTGCCTTTAATATCCAGTTGTCATTTGTATTTGGATTGATACCAATCACGCACCAAGATCGTCTCTAGTCTCTTTAATATGCAGTTGTCATTTGGATTGATACCAATCACGCTCCCAGATCGCCACTAGTCTCTCTAATATTCAGCCATTTGTATTTGTATTGATACCAATCACTCTCCCAGATCGCCTCTAGTCCCTTTAATATCCGGTTGTCATTTATATTTGGATTGATACCAATCCCACTCCCAGATCGCCTCTAGTCTCTTTAATATCCGGTTGTCATTTGTATTTGGATAGATACCAATCACTCTCTCAGATCACATCTAGTCCATTTAATATCCAGTTGTCATTTGTATTTGGATTAATACCTATAACTCTCCCAGATCGCCTCTAGTCTGCTTAATATTCGGTTGACATTATTATTTGGAGTGATACCAATCACGCTCCAATATCGCCTCTTATCTCTTTAATATCCAGCTGTCATTTGTATTTCGATTAATACCAATCACGCACCAAGATCGCCTCTAGTCTCTTTAATATTCAGTTGTCATTTGTATTTGTATTGATAACAATCACTCTCCCAGATCGCCTCTTGTCCCCTTAATATCCGGTTGTCATTTGTATTGATACCAATAAAGCTCCCAGTTCGCCTCTAGTCCCTTTAATATTCAGCTGACATTTGCATTTGGATAGATACCAATCACTCTCCCAGATCGCTTCTAGTCTCTTTACTATCCAGATGATATTTGTATTAGGATAGATACCAATCACGCTCCCAGATCGCCTCTAGTCTCTTTAATATCCAGCTGTCATTTGTATTTGGATATATACCAATCACTCTCCCAGATCGCTTCTAGTCCCTTTAATATCCGGTTGTCATTTGTATTTGGATTGATACAAATCATGCTCAAAGATCGCCTCTAGTCCATTTAATATCCGGTTGTCAATTGTATTTAGATAGATACGAATAACTCTCCCAGATCGCTTCTAGTCCCTTTAATATCCGGTTGTCATTTGTATTTAGATAGATACCAATCACTCTCTCAGATCGCATCTAGTCCATTTAATATCAAGTTGTCATTTGTATTTGTATTGATACCTATCACTCTCCCAGATCGCCTCTAGTCTGCTTAATATTCGGTTGTCATTATTATTTGGAGTGATACCAATCACGCTCCCATATCGACTCCTGTCTCTTTAATATCCAGCTGTCGTTTGTATTTTGATTAATACCAATCAAGCACCAAGATCGTCTCTAGTCTCTTTAATATCCAGCTGTCGTTTGTATTTTGATTAATACCAATCAAGCACCAAGATCGCCTCTAGTCTCTTTAATATCCAGTTGTCATTTGTATTTGTATTGATTCCAATTACGCTCCCAGATCGAATCTAGAGTCTTTAATATCAAGCGGTCATTTGTATTTGTATTGATACCAATCACGCTTCCAGATCGCCTGTAGTCCCTTTAATACCCAGCTGTCATTTGTATTTGTATAGATACCAATCACTTTCCCAGATCGTCTCTAGTCTCTTTAATATCCAGCTGTCATTTGTATTTAGATAGATAACAATCACTCTCCCAGATCGCCTCTTGTCTCTTTAATAACCAGCTGTCATTTGTATTTTGATTAATACCAATCACGCACCAAGATCGCCTCTAGTCTCTTTAATATCCAGTTTTCATTTGTTTTTGGATTGATACCAATCACTCTCCCAGATCGCCTCTAGTCCCTTTAATATCCATCTCTCATTTGTATTTGGATGGATACCAATCACGCTCCCAGATCGCCTCTAGTCTCTTTAATATCCGGTTGTCATTTGCATTTGGATAGAAACCAATCACGCTCCAATATCGCCTCTAGTCCCTCTAATATCCAGTTATCATTTGAATTTGGATAGAAACCAATCACGCTCCCAGATCGCCTCTAGTCTCTTTAATATCCGGTTGTCATTTGCATTTGGATAGAAACCAATCACGCTCCCAGATGGCCTCTAGTCTCTTTAATATCCGGTTGTCATTTGCATTTGGATAGAAACCAATCACGCTCCCAGATCGCCTCCAGTCTCTTTAATATCCGGTTGTCATTTGCATTTGGATAGAAACCAATCACGCTCCCAGATCGCCTCTAGTCCCTTAAATATTCAGTTGTCATTTGCATTTGGATAGACACCAATCACGCTCCCAGATCGCCTCTAGTCTCTTTAATATCCGGTTGTCATTTGCATTTGGATAGAAACTAGTCACGCTCCCAGATGGCCTCTAGTCTCTTTTATATCCGGTTGTCATTTGCATTTGGATAGAAACCAATCACGCTCCCACATCGCCTCTAGTCTCTTTAATATCCATCTCTCATTTGTATTTAGATGGATAGCAATCACTCTCCCAGATCGCCTCTAGTCTCTTTAATATCCGGTTGTCATTTGCATTTGGATAGAAACCAATCAGTCTCCCAGATCGCCTCTAGTCTCTTTAATATCCATCTCTCATTTGTATTTTGATGGATACCAATCATGCTCCCAGATCGCCTCTAGTCTCTTTAATATCCGGTTGTCATTTGCATTTGGATAGAAACCAATGACGCTCCAAGATCGCCTCTAGTCCCTCTAATATCCAGTTATCATTTGAATTTGGATAGAAACCAATCACGCTCCCAGATCGCCTCTAGTCTCTTTAATATCCGGTTGTCATTTGCATTTGGATAGAAACCAATCACGCTCCCAGATGGCCTCTATTCTCTTTAATATCCGGTTGTCATTTGCATTTGGATAGAAACCAATCACGCTCTCAGATCGCCTCCAGTCTCTTTAATATCCGGTTGTCATTTGCATTTGGATAGAAACCAATCACGCTCCCAGATGGCCTCTAGTCTCTTTAATATCCGGTTGTCATTTGCATTTGGATAGAAACCAATCACGCTCTCAGATCGCCTCCAGTCTCTTTAATATCCGGTTGTCATTTGCATTTGGATAGAAACCAATCACGCTCCCAGATGGCCTCTAGTCTCTTTAATATCCATCTCTCATTTGTATTTAGATGGATAGCAATCAGTCTCCCAGATCGCCTCTAGTCTCTTAAATATCCAGTTTTCATTTGTATTTGGATGGATAGCAATCACTCTCCCAGATCGCCTCTAGTCCCTTTAATATTCAGTTATCATTTGTATACGCACCACATCGCCTTTAGTACCTTTAATATTCAGATGTCTTTTGTATTTGAATAGATACCTACCAGTCTCCCAGATCGCCTCTAGTCTCTTTGATATCCAGTTATATTACATATTTGTCCGGAACATTGCTCGGCCTTTTCCGTCAGTGGCAGGAATGCCAAATGACGTTCCGATTGTTTTACGGACGTCGTCGTAAGATTCCGCCACTAGGAAATAACGATTACGGAAATTAATGAAGAGTTCCGGTTCCACATGTTTTTTTTGTATGACGTAACGTCGTCTTGGATGACGTAACGTCGTCTTGGCTTTCTGGTACAAAGTGGTGTAAAAAGTCGTGAATCATTAGAAATATTAATAAAACATCATTTTAAATTATATAATATATAGTTTAATAACCAGTGTTTTTGCGATACTGAAAATATCTACCGAGGGAGATATTTCCCGTATCTCTAAAACACTGGTAATTAAACTCTATGTCATTTGTATTTGGATTGATACCAATCACTCTCCCAGATCGCCTCTAGTCTCTTAAATATACGGTTTTCATTTGTATTTGGATAGATACCAATCACTTTCTCAGATCGCCTCTAGTGCCTTTAAGATGCAGCTGTCATTTGTATTTCGTTAGATACCAATCAATCTCCCAGATTGGCTCTTGTCTCTTTAATATCCAGTTGTCATTTGTATTTAGATAGATACCTATCCCTATCCCAGATCGCCCATAGTCTCTTATAGTCTCTTATCCAGTTGTCATTTGTATTTGGATTGATACCAATCACTCTCCCAGATCGCCTCTAGTCCCTTTAATATTCATCTCTCATTTGTATTTGGATGGATACCAATCACGCTCCCAGATCCCCTGTAGTCTCTTTAATATCCGGTTGTCATTTGTATTTGGATAGAAACCAATCACGCTCCAAGATCGCCTCTAGTCCCTCTAATATCCAGTTATCATTTTAATTTTGATAGAAACCAATCACGCTTACATATCGCCTCTAGTCTCTTTAATATCCGGATGTCATTTGTATTTGTATTGATAACAATCACTCTCCCAGATCGCCTATTGTCTCTTTAATATCCAGTTATCATTTGTATTTGGATAGACACTACTCGTACTCCCAGATCGCCTCTAATCCTTTTAATATCCAGCTGCCAATAGTCGGTAGACCAGATTTAACCCCTTGTATAATTGTATTTTTATTATAATTTCAATGTGTAATTCTCATCTTAGCGTTAATAGTAGTGTGAATGAATTAGATAAGATTGTAGCGGACCATAGCTAATGCTACGTGCAAAATATTATACCTCGATTGGCTAGCAACATAAGCTACGTGCAAAATATTATACCTCGATTGGCTAGCAACATAAGCTAATGTTACACGCAACATATAAGAAATCGACCAAGCTAGCACCATAAACTAATGTTTCATGTGTAGCACTACGGGGTCGTATGCTATGCTTGGTACATTTAATAACAAGGTCCGGACTTCGCGTTATAATTTCCATAATTTATTGGTACATATAAAACAGTCCGAATAATTACACATTCATAATCCTGTTATATATATAAACATATCCGTTTAGTATAATCGTTTTTATAACGTCCATTTGTTGATTACTTAATAGTCCCTATTATTAAATGTCTTAGGTTCACAAAGTAAAATAGTATTTAGAAACTTTCAAATGTCCAAATCTTCCAATTAGTATGTAACGATGACTGACCTACTATACTGGCTTACATAGTATAGTTTAACTCATCCCACACCCTGTCTTAGACTGCGGGAATCCATATTGTGGATAAAAGTATTGAAACTGACTCTCACTCTTTAACCACCGACTCTAGACTCTCCTAGACTGTGCGTGCGCTCAGTATTATACTTACTGCTTTTCGGCAGTTAGTCATGCCTCACATATGGACATCGACCTGTGTAGCTACAGGTTAACGCCACGGTGAATACCTCAGTGTATGCATAATTTACCCACAAGACCTTTCCGCGAATGGTCTCCCCTAATATGGCAATACCTCTTAACACCCAGACTTCCAGCGAAACAGGTAATTATTAACAGGTGTTCAGATGATTAAGAGGGATTAACAGGGGTGTACTTGAATACAAGTGTGTTACATTTGTAACTGTTAGGTTAAATACAGTGGCAAGCCTGTAGTGTTACACATGCAACATATTAGATATCGATCGAGCTACCATCATAAGCTAATGCTACATGCAAAATATTAGACCTCCATCGAGCTGGCATCATAAGCTAATGCTGCATGCAAAATATTAGACCTTGATCGAGCTGGCATCATAAGCTAATGCTGTCACAAAATGTCACGGGTAGAGCGTATTTGTCGTACATAGCTCTTGTAAGTTGTCGGTTACACCCAAATCTATTGTTCGAGTTGAAACAATGTCACAATATTCATGATCTATTCATGTAACAGGTAAAAGCGTGCACATTTTAAGTGGCCGCCAGAGAGGCCGTGTCATAAGTTCAGTTTTGTGCTAATGCATGTAAACGTAGAGGTATATCTTCCTTAAACGGCAAAATTGTATAAGGGGCCTCTCGTGTAGATTCGATACTGCAGATTTAGCCACGTTTGTCACGGACTGAACGGGGGAAATAATGGTTTGGGCGTAATGTTTGCTATAAAACCCATTGTCTTCTAGCTCTTGCCGGGATGATTGAAAGTTACTTTGTTGGAACAGAGATTGGACGGCAAAATTCACAGGCAACATGTGGTTAGTATTTTATTTTATTAAATTTTATCGTACATTTGTATTCAGTGGACGGCGCCATCTTGTTTGGCGGTTACGACATCCGGCTAGCTCTGATGTTTCTCAAACATTAACTTTAGACTAGCATATGATTTTGAAGTTACTTTAATAGATGTAATTATTGTAATTGATCATTAACTGTAAAACAATATTAATTTGATAACAGTGGATAATAGGTGCATTAGTTAACGTTGGCGGATAACTCAGTGATTGTAATACACGATTGTTAACATTAGTTAACAATGAGATGAGTGACTAGGATACATGTTCGACGCGTATGCATAGCGTTGAATAATGTGGTCATTAGGTGACATACGTGCATGCATAACTCAGTGAGTGTAATATATGAGTAATTTGATAATGTTTATATTACATGTATTAGTGGCATTGATTAACAGCGACGTACACGGCGTATCCATGGCGTTGTAGAATATGTATACATTGCTACTCATCATTAGTACAGCTTACATATATTTATTGAATAATGATTTGTTTGGGTAATGATAATTATGCAAGATTGTTATGTTTGTCAACAGACATCTAAAACGTATGTATAATTACAGCCTAAGCCATCCAGGATATAAGCCATCCAGGGTTGGAGTAAGCCATCCAGGTTTGGATATTCCGGAGTGGAGCTAAGCTTCCACGATTAACGTTTACGAGCGGTGGAGACGGTCCCCGTACCTGCACAGTATGGACAGGTTTTATTATCGTCAACCCCCGGGACACAAGGTGGGCCCGTTACCAATCCTCACTGGAGGAACATCACTCACAATCTCAGTGGAGGTTAACTATCATTACATCGCGTCATCAACCCTTACAGAAGGCATTTGATGACAATCATCCATTGAATTCGCGCATCATCATCTTCATGAGCTCTCGCGCATCACAGTTATCGCGCTAGATCATAGATCAACATTGTTATACCTTTAACAACACTTTAGTGTCTTATACATTTAGTATTTATAACAATACTAAGAACGTCTTAAACGTTCATGAGAACATTCTTTTCATAGTTCATTTGTGTATTCGCTTGTTTTTTTTAGATAATTGTATATATATTAAACATATTTTAAAAGTTGCATTAAACTTATGTAAATGCATTCATCGTCATTTATTCTTTCCTGAGTTAGCCCAACCACTAAGGTCATCCTGTGACAACTGCTCCATGCAGAATATTAGATTTGAATTTTCAGATGAGAAAATGCTTTAACGAGTATTCAATAAAGTATCCGTTAACCTCAGTCGGGACGACTTCAGTATCGTTATAATAATAGTACTAATATTAGTAGTAGTATTTCCGGTAGTTTACGGAAATTAACGAGTAAGTACGATTTATAAATTAGCCGTAACTTGCACGGAACTTTAGTGAGAGGTGTGAGTTACTTTCAAAAATAAAAGCAAGAAGCTTTTCGTTGTTTAGCCTATTTCAATGATGAATAAACACATTTGTGACCGATGCAGGAGAGACAAGTTGGGGAAATAGGATGTCTTGCTTGTACATTTAAGAATGGAATACGTCGTCTACAATTGTGTTACGATAAGTAAGGCCTAAGTAAACACAACTCGTTGTAAAACGTGTCTGTTATGTGTCACATCGTTCTCAAAGTGTAATACCTCCAATACCCTCAATTACATCCATTGTAATAATGGCAATTTAACTAGCTTGATAAACTGATTAACTGTTTAACGGATCACCAACGCATTAGTGATTATATTTGTTTAT
Source organism: Cyrtodaria siliqua (assembly GCA_037043455.1). Classification (NCBI taxonomy): domain Eukaryota; kingdom Metazoa; phylum Mollusca; class Bivalvia; order Adapedonta; family Hiatellidae; genus Cyrtodaria; species Cyrtodaria siliqua. The sequence continues at coordinate 160,302 of JAWPHD010003110.1, read as the reverse complement.
TCCCAGAGATAGGGAAGGGTACAATGCTACCCGAGAACCTGTCCTACTCTTACCTATTCGTGTGTGAACGACTATAGATAACACGAAGACTAAACATCAACAGTTAACAAAAAATTGTAAGGGGAAAACAAATCATTGCTTATACTAACCAAAAAAATCCATCCTCACCCCCAAAACGGAGGCCGCCATCTTTAGAAACTAAATCAGCAAGTGTAATTCATTATTCCTCGTTATTATTTTGTTCATAGTTTAAAAAATTAGCAGATACAAATTCCGATGGTTTATGAGAAGAAGAATTGATTAAACACAAAATTTAAAAATCATTCTACGAACGCTTCACAAATCGTCGATCTATAGTCTTTAGACGCTCATTATTATAACGTCATTATAAAGCGCTTTGTAGAATTGGAATGCGAAACATATGGTGCACAGTCTGACAGAGATTATAGCCGTTTCTTACCCTGTACGTTTTGTACCCAATTGTGGTACGAAACGTACTCTGGCAATTGGACGTTTCTTAATGGGGCCTTTACACAAGAGGGCGACCTTTGTGCCTCCCGTGTGCGACCATAAAATTTGCCAGGTCGTCGTTGGAGGCTCAAAGGAGGCAGAATGGTTGCCTGAGTCGTTCAAATGTGATACACAGGAGGTTCAGACATCGCCATGGACGCCATGGTCGCCGTGAATTTTTGAACATGTTCAAAACAGTCGCACAAAGGTCGCCGAGGAGGTTGGTTGCTCAAATGTGGCTCAACGGAGGCAGAAGGGAGGCACAATCATTACCGTGGTTGCAGAATGGAGGCACAGTTGTCGCCCAATGGTCGCCAGGTAATATATGCGTTCTGCTGCAAATTTTCCCGTCAATCTGGGCGATGCTTTTGCCTCCCTTGTGCCTCCCTTGTGCCTTCTTCGGACGACCAATAGCGTGCATTGAACGATGACTGTGGCGACCGCTGTGCCTCCATTCGGCGACCACGGCAACCCTTGAGCCACCATGGCAATGCTTCTGCCTCCCTTCCGCCTCCTTTGAGCTACCTGTAGTGCCTCCTCAGCGTGCCTATAAATAGAGGGCTGGTACCTGCTGTGTTTCATTGTGTTTGCAGACGCTGAATGGTAAACAACTCAGTGCTTGGTGACCTTGTAAGATGGCAGTATGCATGAGAAGTTGATTGTTCATCCTAAAATCTTTATCTTCTGGAGATGTTCTCACTTTGACAGCTAGGATGAAAGTGATGAAAAAGCGCCAGAATCAGGGCATATATATACCCAGGCACTCCAGGTTGCCCAGCAGTCGCCTGGGGGGGGGGGGGGGGGGGGGGGGGGTCACCCAAACAATGCTCAATGGCTGAATGGTCGTCCAGTGATCGCCGTTAGTTGCCGTTGGTCGCCGATGATGGCACAGAGGAAGCACAAAGGAGGCTCAATGGTTGCCCAAACATTGCTCGGGGGTCGCATATGTAGCCTATAATCGCGTTGGTTGCCGTAGGTTGCACAGGGGAAGCACAGGGGAGGCAGGCAGGTGGCTCAGTGGACGCACAGGTCGTTCGTAGATCGCCATGAAAATGCCCGAAAATTGCATTTTTGGTGGTTCAAGGGAGGCACAAGGATCGCTGGAGCAGTTACATATCAACATGATTTTCTAGGTTTAGGCGACCATTGAGCGTCCTGGCCATTTTTTGATCGCTCAAAGGTGGCACAAAGGTCGCATCCCTGTGTAAAGGGGCCTTAACCGGGCCATTGGACGTTTCGTACTCAGTTTAGTCAGGATCCTTCAATAAATTTATTGAAGGATCCTGGTTTAGTGAATTCATAGAATGATGAGGTCCTTTGAGAAATTTATTGAAGGATCATGGTTTAGTGAATTCATAGAATTATTAGGTCCTTTGAGAAATCCAAAATTGCTTCTAACCTGTTGTTTACTTTTGAAATATTTGAAGAATGATTTTTTTTAAATGTATGTACTGTGATTTTTTTGATTTCTTTTAGAAAAATAGGTTATGAACTAAAATTACTGAATCACTGCACTATCTTGTTTTTTATCAGTCTGTTTTTCTTTCTTTTCTCTTTTTTTGTTGCTTTCTTTATTTTTCTCTCTATCTTTATTTTTTTCTTTTCCCAAAATGCCTTGCACAATGTTGAATGCACCCAGTTAAACTTTTAATTTCTATTGTCATACTTTTTTTTTCTTCACAATCATACTGTCACAAATAACTCAGTTTCAATTGAACACAGTTCAGGTTCAGTTTATCGGTTTTTACAGGAATAATCCATGCATACAGCAGAACTTTCTTAATCTGTTATTTTCTTTTATAGGAAGTTGCATCAATAGGATTTGTAGCTTTTAATCCGGGACCATTTATTAAAAATATAAAACATATCTTATACCAAACCACATTTCGGTGCTATTTATTTAACAAAATTTACCTATAGGATTTTTTATTCATTTATTTATTTTTTTGTAGATGTATGTCATATAAAATACATATCTACATATTACAGAAAATAATATCTAGACTAATATTAAGCATAGTACAGGGAGGTTAAATGTCTAAGTTTAAAATGAAAGGAAAATATCTGTTTAGTTTCTGATTTAAATTTACACTTTTAACTGGATGACCAAATTTCTGAATTTATTGTCCTATAACTGTGAATTATTCAATAAGTTATTTTGCATCAATATTAACATCATTTCGTTGTATCCATAAAAGTGCCGAACTTATTTGATGATTACTTTAAAAAAAACACACACACACACTTCATTCGGTCAGTAAATACTTTTTTATGAAAGGTGTTACGCTTAGTCAAGTGATACATCGCACCAAATCATTTCACAGCATACATGTATGATACAACCTCAAGCCTGGCAAATTTTAAAATAATCTAAAATCCATCAGCTTAGACAATTGAATTTAAACAGAGAATGAGTATTTACTACCGATGATTCTATGGACCCTAAGGCACTGTAGCGTTATCAAATTTGGTTTGAGCTACCTTAATTATGCATAAGTTACAAAACTACAAAAGTTTAACATTCTCAAAAACATGGACCCATTGGAAATAAACCTTATCATTTCATGGGCCATCCATCCATGGTTTAAAGAACATGTTTTTTTAAATTATAAATATGGATGTATTTAAAAAAAAAAAGCAAAAGTGTGCCCTTAAAACATAAATTAAAATTTTAAAATCTTGTAAAATACAATATCATAAAACATAACATTAATTTAAATTTTGACTTTACTTGTATACATTACTTTTGAAATTGTTTGTGTAATGTGTGTGATCTTTAAACGAAATAAATATTATTAAAAATGTATACGATAGTTAAGTTATGATGATGTACAAGTTCTACCAAGATGACTAGAGTGTTTGCCCGTTTCATAGGTAGTACCTATATTCATATTAATTGAAGTTGTAAACTGGAATATACATGCAACTATTTAAATGCATATATCGTTGAATTGATACACATTTTAAATATTACAATCCAAAAACGTTTTTTTAATTCGAGACATAAATGACAGAGAAATGATATCGCAAACCATGTAGGGGTCATACTGTAAACGTGCAGAACTGTATAATAGCGACGGATATGCCCAATGTCGATTGTAATGTATACATTTTACACGGACCCTTCGGTATTTTGAGACATTTCTTTCTCTGTCATTTTTCGTTCGTTCAAATTAAAAACGGTTTTCAAGTTTAAGTTGTTTAAAAGTGCCTCTATCCAGTGATTTAAGCATTTTTAAAATTCCGATCTATATTGTGTGTCATTTATTAGTAAAACCTTTGCACGATTTTAGCACTGACCCCTCGGTCATTTACGATATAATTTCTCGATGAAATTATTCTTGAGTTTGACAACGTTTTCGGTTTTTAAAGTTGTACAAATGTACCTTTCCAGTAGCATTGTAATATTACGGGCAAAGCCCGACACGACCGAAGCCAAAGGCCGTGTCGGGCGGAGCCCACCTATAGATAATTACGTATATATTCCAATATTCAGAATTTTTTTTTTTTTTTCTATAAGCTACGAACGATTTTTTCCTTCAAATAAATGAGTTTGTTGGGCGCCGCCATCTTGGATCACGTACAATAACATCACGAATAACGATATGTAACGTCACGACGGCGTCAAAAATTACGCGACGTTCCGCGCAATGCTTGGTAATAAGATTGAACGGTCAGCGGATTATTCGTTCATGTTTAGTGCATACAATACGCGTCTACGAGAGTGAGTGGTTCAGACTAACGCAGTTTGGAAACTTTACCATTCTTCTGCCTGCACTCGATCTATGCTTCTCTCTGTCCTATCATTTCATTTTTTTTTTACCGCCGATAGAAACACTATGATCAAACATGACACCAGTTTCTTAAGGCATAGATGTAGATTTACGCGGCTTGATATGCGCAGTCTACCGGGTGCATTACTGTAAACGTCAACATGTAAAAAAAAAAGCAGACGTCAAATAAATGAGACCAGGTCATGTCGAGCTTTTTCCGTATTATCAGAAACTACAGAAACAAAATGTTTATTGTAGATATCTATATTTAATATGGTCAAAGATACATCACTATTCTTTAAAGAGTGTTCTCTTTTTTCTCTCCGTCATTAAAATGGACACGTGGTTCAAATTAAAGTTGCCTGAATGCTATGTAGACTTGCTCTATGAAATCCCTCAAATCTGAAAAGTTATGTAAACTGATATGCAAAAATAATTGCTTTCTTTTAAATTTTACACCCCTAAAACTAAGGTCATCAAAAATACATGAGAAAATGCGGTTTTGCGTGTGTGTGTGTTTGTGCGTACGTGTGTGCTGCGTGTAAGTGCTTGCGTGCGTGTATGTGTGTGAGGGGAGCTAGGAGAAGGGGGTCAGTTTGTGTTTACTGTTTTTTTTAAAGTTGTGCCCCTCCCCTCTCCCTCCCTTATCTCAAATTATGTATCCCTCCCTGGCTAGTGAGTACTTTATTCATGAAATGTACAGTATCTTGAGTTTGTACTATTTTGTGTGTGTATGCTCCGTTTAACTTATAATTTGTATTCACAACTTTGACATGACATCATCAAAATAATTTGACCAATCAGTTATCAATAAAATAAAACACCTCCACATTCTGGTAGGGGGTAAACTCGGTGTTTATCGTTGATGCTCAACTGACTTTAGCCCTTTATAAAACTTATTTGTAGTGATCATTTTAATAAAAGCATTATCTTTTGTGTACAGCTATGTATTTTCTTTTGGTCCTGCCTGATTTTGAAACATCATTATGCATGAATACATTTAATTTAAATTATGTGTTAATATCATAGGCGTAGAAGCCGCCCCCACCCCTCACCCACACTAACTATGTTCTGAGTGGGGGTGGGGTGCAGAGTATACGTTTTTTCCGATATAATGTTGTATGTTTTAGTGTAATTGAGCGTGGATAACGTTGTTCATTTTATTTTAGTCAAACTATTTGTGAACAAGTTTGGCCCCACCAATAATAAAAACATACTTTTTTGATTGTCAAATATATTTTTCAAAACGTTTGGCCCCCAAACCTCAAAACGTTCCCCCCCCCCCAAACCTCAAAACGTTCCCCCCCCCCCCGTTCATACGCCCATGAATATTCTGTTCTGTTTTTTTCATATATAGAAATCAAGGATAAAGTCCAATTAAACCTATTGATATCTCAACATCTCGGAAATTTGTAACAAATGACTGGATGTGAAAGTTATCACTTGCAGTTAAAGACTCGTCATGGTTTTGCACGTCACATAGGTAGTACCTAGTTCATATTAGGACGCCTATTCCATTGTTTAACATCAATTATCACCTCTGGTCCGTTTCTTTGTTTTACCGAGTATATAATAGTGATATAGTTTTGTTGGTCTTGTTTTAAAAACTTTTTCATTTACTATAACATTGTGACTCAGTTTAGACTACAAATCACATGTTATACCAGATGTAAAATTGGTCCTCTGTGGAATTTGTTAACTTAAAATCAACTATTTCAATTTTCCTAATGGTGAATATCCACACGATAAGAAGACATGTTATTGTATACTTTCATATTGTCCCGTTTAGTTTGCATTGTGCTAAGCGTGCAATATTATAGGTTATTGCATTTGTATGGCTAAATATTACTTGGAACGAGTTGTTTTGGCAAAGGACGACGAGCTTGCGAGTCGTCCTGCGCCAAAACAACGAGTTCCAAGTAATATTTAGCCATACAAATTCAATAACCTTTTTATTGTATACTTTCATATTGTTTTTGATCAATGTTAATTGTATGACTATTACTTTTCATTGCATTTGTGTTATTTTTTATAGCTTTTGATGGAATTCCTATCTTGCCATTCAGTTTCATTTTGTGCGGATGATTATTTTGCGCGAAATCGACGTCGACGTCGGATGACGTCATTAAAAACATCAAGGGATTTTCTGAAGTTTGTTTACCATTCGATAACGTTAAAAACAGTGGGTGAGTGACCATTTGAATTATTTTATAAATTTTTGCCATAAAAGGTTGTAAAAAAACTCGTTTTATTTTGTTGACACTATAGGAAGGATTCCGTTATTTTTATCTGAAAGTAGTTCCTTATTTCTATTTCGCGGCTCTTAGCAAGCACGAGCAAAAGTTCCCGTGCAATATCAATGCGTGCAATATCGTAGAATATTGCACGCTTAGCACAATGCAAACTAAACGGGACAATATGAAAGTATACAATTGAAGTGGTTATAGTCGCACCAACAGCTAAGGTCATATGGCAACTTTCCAGCTTCCATTGGTGGAAGAAGACCCCAGGTGCACCTCCGGACAATTTTCGTGCACGGGCAGGGTAGAACCACCGACGTTCCGCAAGCCAGCTGGATAGCTTCCTCACATAAAGATTCCCAGGGCCCTGAGGGATAGAATCTACACCGGTGGGTGGGGGAGGGGGGGGGGGCAAGGGATCTCAAGTCATAGACTCTAAACACTCGTCCAAGGACGCAGCTACAGAAAATGTATACTACGAGGGTGCTTCAAAAAGTTCTGTCACTAGGCATATATCCTTTGAACTGAATATTACACTGAGATAAAGTATTGTATTTATAGTACTACTGGGTTCGCTATCTTCAATTCCACAACAAAAATGAAAATTTTCCGGTTATTTATACACCTGAATTACCTCCCCCTACCACACCTTTTGGATACTGGCATCTCTGCAAATGTCCTTGTTACAAAACGTCGTAAAAATTATTTGAATAATGCTATGCTTTTAAATTTTCTTGTACGCCATTTGTTGTTATTCGCCCATAATCATTGAAAATGATTGTCGAGAATTCGGAAAGGTCTTGCTGCAAACCAGATATAAGTGAATGCAAATCCCTTAAGTTTAGCAGAAATAACACTTTCTTCGTTTTGTTTACGGAAATATTATACTATCTTTTAAATGTCGTAATTATCTCATAGTATTAATATGTTTTCATATTTTTTTACAAATCCTAGTCCTTCAGTGTTTACATTTTATATTCAACACATTATTGTAGAATTTTGTACAATGTTTAGTGAAAATATTGATCATCCAAAAACGCTATTTCAGAAGACTGCCCTTCCATTTAATGCCCATTTATCATTAAATTAATTTTACACGTTAGCTTAAAATGTTAATTTCTAAGACAAAGCCTTTTCATCTCCCATGCTTAAATTCTGAATCTTGTAAGTCATAGTTATAACAGGTAATGTATGAAAAATTTCAAAGGTCTTCGACAAGTACTTAAAGAGAAAAAGGCATTTAAAAAAGTAACAATTAACATACCTGAAAAAACTCGGGACGAAAATGCCTCAGTATGTATAAGTGATGTGTATTAAATGTTCCATAACTTTCGTCACACAAAAGATACAGCATTTATGTTACCATCAATGGAATGGTATTGACACCCTCACAACGAGCACATAGTTGTTAAAACGCGTTAGTGACAGAACTTATTGAATTACCCTCGTATATAGACTTCAAACTTCGGGTATACACGCAGTTGTATCTTGGATAGTTTCACCTATTGTGACAAAGCAAAAGCGTAGTTACGTCTTTCTTAAAATACATGCAGACGAACAAGCAAATGTTGGTGATGTAACTTAGCATAATTTACGCCCTCTTAGACATATTGCATGCGTGAAAAGCGTAATGTTGGTGATGTAACTCAGCATACCATTTAGACATATTACATGCGTGTCAAAGCGTAATGTTGGTGATGTTGGTAATGTAACTCAGCATACCATTTAGACATATGGCATGCGTCTGTAAGACCCAATAGTTAATCGTGTGAAAGCCGATAGTACAGCGTGTACTACCAATAGTAGAGTGTGTAATAGCAGATAGTACAGCGTATAATATCCAATCATACAGGGTGTAATACCCAATAATATAGAAAGCATGAAATACCCAAATAGTACAGTTTGCAAGGCCCAATAGTAAATCGTGTGAAAGCGGATTGTGCAACGTGTAATACCAATAGTAAAGTATGTAATAGCAGATAGTACAGCGTGTTATACCCAATAGTACATAATGTAATGCCCAATAGCACAGTGTGTAATAACTAATAATACAGCATGCATTACACAATAGAACAGCGTGTAATGCCCAATAGTACATCATCTAATAACCAACAGTACAGCATGTAATACACAATAGTACAGAGTGTAATAACCAAAAGTACAGCTTGGAATACCCAATAGTAAATATTGTGATAGCCGATAGTACAGCGTGTAATATCAATAGTACAGTGTGCAATACCCAAAACTAAAGCATGTTATACCCGATAGTACAACTGGAAATACCCCATTGTACAGTGTGTAATACTCAACAGTACCGAGTGTAATACTCCATAGTACACCGTATCCTACCGATAGTACAACGTGTAATAACCAATAGTACAGTAATACCAATAGTACAGCGTATAATACCCAAAAGTACATTGTGTAATACCCAATACTACAGCGTGTGATAGTAGTATAGAAACTGGGGGTTAGAGCACAGTTTTTATCTCCCGAAAAAGATTCACTCAAGAAACTAACAACAGCTCACCTGAGGCTAGAAGCCAGGCATGCCTTTATTTAAATAAAGTCACACCTGAGCCAGATGCCTCAGATGCATACTATTAGCTACTCGATAGGTCCTTCCAAAAGAAACTCGTCCAAAACTCTCAGTCTCTAATCAATCCGGTTGCCATTTTAATAACATAACATTTGCAACTCATTAAGCAAAGTCAGACGGAACCGGGCAGTAGTCTTCATCATCGCTCTGCATATCATTTTACTTGTATGCTAACGTATCTTGTCCATTATCTAGTATGTACCGTTTATCATCATAAGCTGATAAACTTTTTTTATTTATTGCATAGCTGCTTATGTTATGCTTTTGCGATCTAATGACTTTCATCTCGTGATGAGCTTCTGTTGCTGTAAACAAAATAGTTTTATAATCTTCATGAGTTATATGTTTTTTCACAACACACTTTTTAACACCCTTACATTTCTTTGCGCTAACCTCATTATCTAACGTATACGAATATAGCTTACTTCGCAAACCAACAAATTCGACAATAGGTATTCCACAAGTTTCATCTTTCATCTTGCCAATAACTTTTTTATTATCATTAAAATGAAACTTACTTTTTGGATCATAATCACAATTATCAAACAGTTCTTTATCCTTGTAAAAGTCTGCATACACATCTTTTGTTTTTATTTCATAACACAAGGAATCGGTATCAGTAAATAATACTTTAGCTTTTCTATCATATTTGTTTTTGATATAGTTGTAATGGAAATCATACATCAAATAGTTTGACAAGTCTAAAATACACATACCAACATAAACAGGACGATTCAAAACTAGTCTTTCTTTTATTCTGTTTATGGCAAATAAATGTTCATTAAACATTTTACAAGAAATAAATGAAGGTCTTGCCGCATATTTTAAAAGGACCTCCTCGTCGTGAGTCAATTTAACATTAATTCTTTTTCTCAAGTTTTCCATAGTTTTACCAAAAACTGAATTGTTCATCAGTTTGAAGAAATCCTTTTCAAAAGCATTTTTACCAGCTGTCCTCTTGGCAGTATTAAAATCTATGTATGTCTTTAACCACTCTGATTCGTCAAACTGTAGTATTCGATGTATTTTTGTCACCTTTAATCCAAGCGTTTTATACAATTCTAAGTTTCTAAAATGCACGACATACTTTTCTTTATTTTTCAACGTTGTAACAAGTTTATTAACATTGCAATGTCCTAAATTAAACTTTTGTTTTAAATTTTTACAATAGTCTGACAACCACTCATCTTTGATATTTAAACTTTCTGGAGCAAGAGGATAATCATTATGTTACTCATAAAGTTCTTCAGGATACTCAATATCACACTCAACAATGTAATTTGTTTTTCCTTTTTCAAACTTATCAACCCACTTGAAGTTGCCAGTAGGTAGCGGTTGACACATAGCCCATCCGTACAAGTTATTAGCATCTAAATATATTATGTACTTGCTTTCTTTTTTCTTGTCATAGTCTTTCATATATTTGTTATTAGCTTTTGAATATCTATTTGCAATGTAACTCGTACCGCCTCTTAATCCTTTTTCCACAAACAAATATTGATCAATATCAGTTATTAAGTCAAGTTGAATACCAGTCATCTTGAGGCACGCATCCCAGGCTAACCCAGGACTACTGAAGTAATGGCAAGGATCTAATTTGTAATACTCAATGCACATTTTTCTAAAGTTTTCAAAAACATCTGTCAGCAGCAGCACATCAGTCTTAAGATACAGATCATGATATTCTCCCATATTTTTAATCTTAAATGTTTTCCATATTTTTTTAGCGTGTTCATAATCCGCATCTGAAATATGCTCATCATTTAATTGAGAATAAAAGCTATCTTTGCCAGGTAACTTAGTATCCTTGAAGCGTTCAAAACTGTTCATGTAATCATAAGGATAAACGCCTTTTCTTTTTAGCAAGTCTAACTTTTTACCGCTATATTCTTGAGATATGTATTGAAACGACGGAACGTTTTTTACTAGATTATCTAATGATTGGGACATAAACTGAAAACTATCAATAAATACTAAACTTTTTCCTAACATGAAAGCCATATACTTTTCCATGTTATTCGGTATAACATTTATGTTTTGTTTAAACTTTCCGATGAGTTGCATTAGGAAGTGAGAATCATATCCTCTCAAGTTGTGAAACACAACAGGTATTTTTCTAGTCAGCCTGAAATTAATATTACATATGTCATGAGCGCTTCCTCTGTACTTTCCAGTTATATGGCAATGATCTCTAACTTTTCTAAGAGAGTTTTCATATGCTACTGTACGGCTTGGGTCATCTTTTTTAAGAGTTATTGAAAAACCATTACCGCAAATATGGCATGATTTAGATTTTTGGAATCTAGCTTCTTCTTTTAAAGTTTGCATTCATAGTTTTTTTACACCACTTTTCTTCTTCTATCATTTTTTCTAAAAACTTGTAAACAGCATTTGGTCCTCTGTATGTCACAACTGGTTTTGAATATTGATCATCATAACAACAAACAACCTTATACCCATAACTGCAATCAGTATGCTTTTGATATGCGTCCGTATGTGATTTTTTAGGATTGTTTGATACTGAAGAAATACTTTCGGTTACTGCTTCAAAATCAGCATATATGACAAACGGAACCATTAGCTGTCTGTCGTAGTTTTTAAACTTAACCTTTTCATCTTTGTTTGGCATTTTTATTGCTTGTTTTCCATTAAGTGAAAGACAATCAGGCTCATGCATTTTTAGCACACGTTCTTATGTAAAGCACTGCAGGCATGTTTTACAAAACCATTTTTTCTCATTGTGTGCTGTTTGATTATACATCAAACTGTTAAAGTTTTTTATCCACACGTAATGATTTTTTTCTTCTTCGACAATCAAAAGCATGTCAACATATTCTTTTGCTTTATATTTTGACACGTACAAAGGATATACTTGATTATCTTTATATCCAAATATGTTAAAACAAATGTTGTTTTGTTTTTCTATTTTTGGGATTTGTTCGATAGTAACAGGAAATGTAATGCCTTTGTAATCAAGATCACCAATATGATTTTTGTACTTTGTTATTCTTTGAGGATTTTTTTTAACAGGAAATATGCAAGCCAAATGGCACCATCTAAAGCACTCGTTATCTTCATTTTTTATATTTACCAATCCTTTTTTGCTGTGTTGCAGTTCTTTTGGTAAATTCAAATAAGAGCTACCTCGTAAAGGCTTATACTTTACTCGATTTATGTAGTGTGCATCAATTGTTGCAACTGTCCAACCACTTCCTTCGGAAAGCCATACGTCAATGTTATTCTTTATTTGCATCATTGCTCTAGTTAGCGCATCAACAATTTGAGTTTTGTTTATGATTAATTCTGCTTTGGAAGGAAAATAAGCTATTTTATAAGTGGTTGCTATATCACCTTCTGCGTCATGTGTTGTTTTACCTAAAGTAAGTTTTAAAACAACATTCATTTTAAGACCGTTTGTTTGCTCCAATTCCTTTTCAAGGACATTTACAACAACTGGTATTGTACTAAAAAGTTGCCAAATTGGATATTTCTTAAATATAATATCAACTTGAAAAACTTTCATATATTGCTTTGGTGATTTTTCTTTTTCCACGACTTTGCTAGATTTTGTAATTTCCACAATATCTTCTTTTGTTTCCAAAACTTTACTATATTCTTCTGGTACTAATTTTACATCTTTTATAAGTTTTTTAGCTGTTTCCTCAATTTCCTTTTTTTCTATTTCACTATATTTTTCTGGTGATTTTATAAGTCCTCTAACCGCTTCCTCAACTGTTTTAACCATTATATAATATTACATGAGATTATTTCTTTAAGCCCCTATTAATTAATTAATTAATTTAAAGTAAAATATTTATTTCCCGGTTAGATTATATTTTTTTTATTTATCCGTACCTCACCGGCTAGCCGGCGAGCTAGGATGCTTTACCAGCTGGCCGGCAAATCATGCGGACATAATAATTTTAATTCCTTTGTCTAACAAAATGCTGTAGTAAGCAATAAAAGAATCTTTGTATACTGTTGGAAGGCAACTGGTTGCCTCTGAAATTTGTTTTTTGCATAAAGAACGTAGTTTGTCTCCTTTTTTTATTTTCCACGATAGTTTTAGTTGTTTTACCATTGTTATGATTCTTTCTGCCAAATCTTGGAAGTTTGAAAAAATTAAAAGCTCTGCATCTAATTTACTCGCATCTTCAAAATCAATAGTGTTAGCATGTTCCGTTTGATCTTCCTTAAAGTTGTTGATTTCAATTTCTACTTGTTCCATTTATATAATTACATAAGATAATATTTTTTTAAGCCTATATTTAAATATATGATGCTATATTATAATATAATGAATTGCAAATATTGTGAAAGAGTTTTAGATATTATTGATCCTCCTGGGGTGTGCTCAGATTGCATCTTATTTCACACGACAAAGAAGCTTTGTAAATATTGTACCAGAGAAAAGCTGTGTTACAAGTGTACATACGCATGCGTGAATTGCAACGATACTTGTGAAGTTTTCGATAACGAGCGTGTTTGCCTTAATTGTGGTACCAACAAAGGTTATAATCTTATCACAGGTTACAACTACAGCCAAAAGAAAACTATTTACCACAGGAAGTATCATTTAGACAAATACTTGGTAGCATTTGATTTGTCTTCTAAAAATAGGCAAAGATTTGAAGATTTGTTTTACAAAATTGTAAAGATTTTGGATCAAATAGAAGGCCGAAAAAGATCAATTAAATTTGAATACATTTTTCAGAAAATATTTAAAATATTAAAAATAGAAAAAGAAACAAAACTGATTAAAACAAAATCAACCAGAGAAAAGTACGATAGGATATGGAAACAAGTCAGAAAATAATTACGGCTTAATGCCATGACCGTTTAGCTTGAATCTTTTCATATACATTTCCAGAGGTTCTGTAAAGTTATCATTCTTTTGAATCTCTAATATTTTATTGAAGGTAATCCTAATTACCTCTTCATCATTTTCTAGTCCTGTTGTTGTTTGGACATATGATAGAAGTTGTTTAAAACTCCTATGATGTGTTTTTAACAAAGTCTTTTTTTCTGCTATTCTTGTTTTACTCACTAAGACAGCAACTACACGAGGAACTGCCCCAACTGCGGCTACAAAAACAGGAATTGCTGGAACCAATGCCAATACGGCAGTACAACCAATTATCCCACTGGCAATCTGTAATGTTGTGTTTATAATAGCGCACAATTTATAACTGCGTCTGTATGCAGCTACAAGTCGCGTCAAGTGATAAATTAATTCTTCTTTGGTTTTCATGTATAATTACAGTTAGACAATAATTTAATTGAGATATTTAGAAAATAGTTGTTCGTGTTCTTTGGGTGATATTTTACCTATTTTTAATAATTCATCGATTATGCTAATACCTTTATTTATTATCTGTGGACTATTATTTCCTGATTCGATACTCCCACATACTAACTCCAGAGCATTAACCAAATCATCAGGACTGTTGTAATATTCAACATCAGCACAACCTCCTAAAATCTTTTTGAACTTTGAAGAACCTTTATGAATTGGTAAATCAGATAATTTTGTTAGTTCCTTAAAAGCATTCTGAGACAGCTTCGAATAAGTTTTTCCATTGTTGTAACGCTTTGTTATCAAGTCTATAAAATCATCGTCTACTTTCATATCTAGCACAACTGCTTCTTCTTGTTTGGCAATAAGTTTGTGATGACCAATAAGCTTAGGTAAATCAATTTGTAACATTCCATAGCGACCATCTTTGTCAACTTTGTAGGAATTTTTATTTTGTTGCATTCCTTGGCCAAAGACGGGAGCATGCTCTTTCATACTTTTAACTCTGTCTCTGTAATGATTTAATACATCAGTCTCTTTTTGCAAAACCTCTCTTTCTCGTTCAAAGCCATCCCTCTGCTCGGTATTTGTTGCTTTCTTTATTTGTTTTGTTAGAGAAGCTTTAGAATTTCCGATACTCACGATTTGCTTACCAGCATCATTAATTGCTTGATATCTATCACCTGTAATTAGTTTTGATGGTAATGGTAGGTTATGTTTCTGTAGCACATCTGTATCCAAACCAGCATCCTAGTCAATATCATGGGTTCCTTAGGCCTCGCAGCAGGTTCTTCTCCCCATTCTTCTTCTTCTATTTCTCTTATTATTTCTTCGTCCCCGGGATCAAATTATGTACGTTTTTGTTTGATTTTTTCATATAATTCTTCCGTGGGTTCGGCAGCTTTTGGCCTTAGCACTCTGTCTGAAGCACTTCTTAATTTTGGCCTAGACTTTATTGTCTGCTTTAGTTCCTCTTGGTGACCAGTCGACGATGGTTTATCATCTGCGGTTTTCTCGGCAGCTGTTTTTTTAAAAGCGTGTGGCGTTGGTGGCGTTGGTGGCGGCGGCGGTGGTGGCGGCGGTGGTGGCGCTATGGCTCCACGATCAGGCGGGGCAAGTAATTGCGGACGTATTGCCTCAGGAAGAAGAGCCAACTGTTGACGTATTTCCGGAAGGGTTATCAAATGTTCAGCCAGCCGCCTTGTTTGCTCTGTTATTTCGCTAGTTACAGGTTTAAATACTTCTGTCTTTTTTTGGTAACTTTATTTCGTATTCTTTAACAAGCTCACTTGCTTTTCGCTTTTTATCTGCTAATTCTTTCCATTTTAACAAAGACATGTATAATATTAGGTTAGATTAAAATAAGATAAGTTAAGATAAGTTAAGACAAGTATTATCTAAGTATTATTATAATGGAAATTCCAAACTATGATATGAAAACAGAAAACGGTAATTTTAAACAAATATGGAACTTCATGCCAGACTGTTGTTTTAGAATGTTAATTTGCGGTAATTCAGGATCTGGCAAGACAAACACATTAGTTCACATGCTGCTGAAACCTTTGGTTTACTACGACAAGATTTACTTGTTTGCTAAAAACTTGGAGCAGTCCAAGTATCAGGTCTTATCACAAAAACTTGAAAAGATAGCAAAAAAGAATAAAATCCCAGTTGAAGACATATTAGAATGTTCAAATGATGAAGTTATTCCTGTGGATACCTTAGATTCAGATAATCAGAAGATAGCTATTTTTGATGATTATGTTTGCGAGCGTAATCAAAACGATATTATTAATTATTTCATCCAAGGCAGGCATAAGAATTGTTGTGTAATTTATTTATCTCAATCTTATTATAAAACTCCCAAAGACATTCGTTTGAACTGTTCTCATTACATCTTCTTCGCGACTCCGGTTAATCGCGAGCTTGGTATGCTTTCCAAAGAACAAGATGTCAGCAAAGAGCAGTATAAAAAAGCAACTGACAAGCAGTACGACTTTCTGTATCTGGACAAGCCTAGGAAGTTAGCGAAGCGTAACTTCATAGGCGACTTATCCGTCCGAGGAAGTTAGTAAAAAGAAACTTTAATGGTGAAATTTAATATAATCATATTATATATAATGGGGCTTTTTAATGATCTTGGTGAGGAAGTTACTTCTGGTAGTGTCAATATTACAAATTTCGGTATTGTGCTGTCTGAGTATGTAAAACAAAAACATCTGGTTAATTATCTTAACAAAGGCAGAAACCAGGAAAATGTTTTGAGAAGTGAGCTTAACATGGATAATAATAAAATTACCAATGTTGGCAATCCAACAAAAGCAGATGATGCAGCAACAAAGCAATTTACTCAAAGAAGAGTTGCAAAAATCATACGTGATTATAATATTGATAAAATTCTAGATATGATGAAAGATTTAACAACAGGTGTTGATGATAAACTAAGTCTGATACAAACAAAGTTACAAGCAAAGCGTGAAAAAATGATTGAAATTCAAAACGGATTGAAAGATGAAATAAAACTTTTGAGTGATGCTTTGAAAGAGCTAGAAAGGAAAGAAGATGTATTGGAAGAGAGTGAAAACTATAAGAAATTAAGCGAACAAATAAGAGCTGGTGTTCAAAATATTAATACACGGATTGGAGAAATCAATAAACAAATGGTTGATAACAATGAACTGGAAATTGCTATTGCCGATGCTTCAAAACAAATGAGAACTGCTTTTACTACCGAAATAACTCAAATTAAAATATTACATGAGCAGACAACCGCTAACGTTGCTGATATCAACAAAGAATTTGAAGACATCAAAAAGAAAATGGTTGACGGTAAGTCGCTGGAGACAGCTCTGAACAAACTAGTTGACACTGATAAACTCGAGACTGCTATTGATGATGTTTCAAAGCAATTGAAAGCTGCCCAGGATGAAAGAAGCAAAGCTTTTGATGGTGAAATCGCTTCATCGAAACAGTTTAATCAAAAGTCTGACAGCCGGCACACAGCAATTCTTGGTATAATTGATAAGCTAAAAGTAAAAGTAGACAATGCAAGCTGGATTCTATTGTTTAAAGCAACAATAAATGGAATAAGCATTATGAAAGATAGTGCTGGTTATGCATCATACCCGACACAAAAACCACTTCAAAGAACCATTCATCGGCTCTTTCTCGAACCGTTTACATTTGCAACAAATCCATTTATAGGCACTGATCCATATTTTACTTTTGGTACTACTAAGAGGGCCACCATTAGAAAATCTGGGCGGTATACATTTGAAATAGACTTTACTTATACAGAAGAGAACGTAGACAATTTTTATTTAGGTGTTGTTGGTGGTCAGGAGAAGTTCTTATATCCAACAATAGAAAATAACAAACGAATATTAAAAGAAGTATTTGAATTATATCTCACAAAAAGCAACTTAGTTTGCATAGGATCAAACATACAACGTGGCACTACTCAAGTTCTCAATTTTGAAAAATCTAGTTTTAAAATGTATTACAAAGATGATTCATTTTATCTACTAATATGTATAATGGAAAAAACAATTGTATTATCATCAGAAAAAGCGTCAATAATTAATAGCTCAAATACATCGAGTAATTTTACAACTGTATTTGATAGACCATTAATATTAGGCAGGAACAAACAGTATGGTATCGGACTCGATAAGATTAATTCCATGACTTACTCATGGTATAATATTAGTGAGGATTTTAATAACAAAGTGATAAGGTATCACAATGGAACAGATTGGAAAAGTATAATTTTTACAAATGGAAATTACAGTTATACTGATATCGATAATTACATAAAAGAAACATTGACTGTAAACAATGATTTAACCGATGACTCGCCTGTCCCGATAAGAATTGAGTTTGATTTATCAAGTTTCAAATGCTTGGTTACCATCCATAATAATTTCATGCTTGATTTAAGAGAAACAAACTTTCATGTCTTGATCGGGTTTGACAAAGATGCGGTTATTAGAGAAACTAAATTTGGAACTGCGACACCGAAAATAACAAATTCTATCGATACGTTGTATATCCACTGTGATTTAATAAGTAATTCTATTGTTGATGGATCATACGGAGATGTTATTTATGAAATAAGTTCAGCTGATCTTACGAGATCATAACCTTTCAAAGATGAACCGATGAGAGTCGGGTTCTGTGAGGTAAACAAAACGATCATTAACAGTATTAATATTTACATTACCGATTTCTCTGGCAAGATTATTAATCTTAATGGTGTCCACACATCATTTCGTTTTGTTTTGAAGGAATTAATGTAACATAAGTTATATGGCATGTTTAAAAAAAGTTTATGACACTAGCACGGGAACATATACTCAAGTTGATCGATTAACTGGAGCTGGCATATTTGACATTCTTTCAAAAGTCGGATCAAAGATATTCAGCGAGTCTGTGAAAACAGCAGGCAAGAAAGCATTAGAAACTGCTGGTAAACAAATCATAGAGAGTGGTTCTAAAAAGCTTGGAGATGAAGTAGGAAAAATGGCTGCTGATAAATTAGTTTCAGTTATTAAACCTAAACCAAGTGGAGAGATGATTTTAAAAGAACTTACAAAGGCTGATAACAAAAACGAAGTTGTAGCTGAAACTGAAGAAGATGTAAATACAAAAATTAATAGATTACTTTCCGGAAGGGGAATTCATACAAGAATTAATCGATTAATTAATAAAAAATAATCTAATTACTAGTATTTATAGATGTTTTGAAGTAATCAATATAATAATAGATATGAACATGTACCTATTCAGTTAGATACCCCCATACCACGACCAGGAAATGCTACCAGGCAAATGAAAAGTGGCTACCAATTTACACTAAATGACAGAAGTTCTTACTTTGATTGGTATAATGCATATTTTGAAATCAGTTTTCAAGTAAACAAGCTTGCTGATGGGGCCGAATTCGCAGACGCTGGCAGAATTGCTTTAATTAACGATGCAGCTTCACTGATTGATCAAATGCAAGTAAAGCAAAATGGAAAAATAGTTTACGATGGAAATACTCTTCACAGATTTGTTAATATCAAAAGCTTGCTTGAAATTTCTGACGATTATGCAAAGACAACCGGAACAAACGAATACTTTTATTTAGATGATACAACTGCTGCAGAATCTCGAGATGATCAAGCTGGTTATAACATAGGATTTACTGCTCGTCATGCTTTAATCATAACTAATCAAAAGGTTGACTCTATAATCCCATTAAATAAATATTCCTTCTTTGGAGGTTTGGAAACAAACATGCTTCCTCCTAGTCAGATTCAAATCAGCTTGCAACTGACAGATGATAATGTGTTAATTTTCAAATCAAGTGGTGATGATGGCCGAGTAGTTATTAATAAATTAGTTTTGTGGATACCCAGAATAATATTTAACTCATACGGTTTAAGTTATGTAATGACAAATCATATGACATCAACAAGATGGACTTACCTCCGTGAAATGATACAAGAAAGCGGAAGTTCTCAACTAACTGAATCCGTATTTAGAATAACAGCTGGAGTAAAAAGTCCAAAACACGTTTTTGTGTATTTGCAAAGGACTGACAAAAGTTCTTCTCAAACACAAAATCCTCACCGTTTGGATGCGTTTAAGGTAAATGCTGCTGATGCTAATTGCTATTTACAATCAGCTAGATTGGAAGTTGGAAATGGAGTTTATTATCCAGAAACTGAATACAGTTATGATAATATCATAAGAATATTCAGAGATGTTATTAATTATTCTTACAAGCAAAATGATAAAAACACCGGAACTTTACTCAATGTGGGTAATTTTAAAAATCTCTTCGGAATGATATATTTCGATTTAAGTTATAAGGAAAATGAAGTCAGTGTTGACCCAAAACAACTAAGTTTGAGATATAAACTAAACAACGTTCCTACCGCTAGATATAAAGTTTATGCTCTGGTTCTCTATGAAGTAGATGTTGTTATTGATACTGTTGGAAATGAACTAGTTATGGTTTAATCTAACTTATAATATATATGACTTACGTAAATTATTCAGTAAATTTATCAGATGGGCAAAAACAGAGTCTAAATGGGGTTATGAGGATAGTAGTGAATTAACACTCAGGTTAAAAAATAACCAACTAACTGGGAATTTTCCTTTGCTGCTAACAGCTACTCAGATTAACAATATTAACAAAGCTAAATTTGATGGGCGGGGATTAGACATAAATATATCAAAATCGCAAATGAGATCTCAGTCCAAAAATGGAGGCTTTTTAGGCGCATTAGCTGGTTTGTTAACTAAAACAATTTTACCAACAGTTGCTAAATTTGCTCCAAAGATATTAGGACCTCTAGCAACAGGGGCACTTAGTGGTCTGGCAAGTACTGGAATTGGTAAAATATTTGGAAATGGAATGGTAACTGTTCCTGCTGATAAAAAAACAAACACTTCTAAAATCAAATAAATTAACAGCTGCACAAAAAAATAAAATAGCAAAGTCAAAAGGTTCCTGCACTATTAAACTAACAAACAAACAACTGCAAGACGTACTGGCATGTGCTTCTAGTAATAAAACGGTAACTGCTCCCAGTGATAAAAAACAGCAAGAGGTAACAGCAACTGTTCCTAGTGATAAAAAACAAACACTTCTAAAATCAAAGAAATTAACAGCTACGCAAAGAAAGAAGGTAGCAAAGTCACTGCCCTGTTAAACTAACTAAAAAACAACAGCAGGACGGAGGATTTCTTGGAATGCTTGCATCATTAGGAATTCCATTGATTGGATCTCTTATTAGTGGTTTGACTGGAAAAGGTTTGCAAGTAGATAGAAGAGGATACGATTTACAAGTAGACTCACAAATCAGGCCATATAGTAGTATCCCATTTATAAAAAAAAAATTAAAAATGAACCTATCTCTAACTTAGATATAACAAAATGGGTTAAGCAGCTAGGTATACAAAAATTCAGGGGAGTGTTTAGCATAAACAAATTACCGACAAAACAAAATAAACAAGAATGTGGTATTATTAATCTTGATGATTATATCGTACCTGGTACACACTGGACTTGTTACTATGATAATTATTACTTCGATCCGTTTGGCTTGAGCCCACCAAAAGAAGTTTTAGCGTACATACCTGATATAAAATACAACACCATCCAATATCAAGATAAAACAAGTGTCCTTTGCGGATATTTCTGTTTGTACTTTATCAAAAGGTTGCAAGAAGGAAATAGCGTGTACGATATTCTTTACAAATTATTAAAGCCTTACAAACCAGTAGAAAATGAAAACATCATAACATCACATTTTGTAAACGAAGTTTAATCTAATCATATTATATATGAGTTACTGTATAAAAGAAAAAAAGGTTACTGAAAATATTAATCCTCAGTATGTGTTAGCCAAAAATGGTAGAAACATGTTAAGAGCAACTTGTGCATCTTGCGGTATTACTAAAACAAAGTTTGTTAAAAACACAGAAGATGGAAATATTGATATTCATAAAGCTTTGCTCCCTTTGCTACCCAAAAAGGGGCTAACTCTTCCTGGTTATAAATATTGCGGTCCTGGTAATCCACTTGATATCGGGGAGTAAATTAATTAGATGCTGTTTGTAAAGATCATGATTATTGTTATGACGAAAATCCTAGTAATAAATCAATGTGTGATAAAAACATGCTTGCTGGTTTGAAATCTAGTAAGTCTAAAACTATCGGGGAAAAGATTGCTAAGAATTTGATAGTAAACCAGTCATTAGTACAAAATATAAACTTGGTCTTGGAAACTCAAAAAACTAGAAAAGGCGTTGAAATGGACTGACAAGTTAGCAGATGAACTTCATAAACCTATACGAAGAAAGTTCAATCAACGCCGTGTGATTGTTAATGAAATTGATAAAATATGGTCTGCTGATTTGGTTGATATGCAATCGTTTTCAAAGTATAATAAAGGTACTAAATATTTGCTTACTGTTATTGATGTATTTAGCAAATATGCTTGGGTTGTACCAGTTCCAAATAAAACTGGTTTAGAAATTACCAAAGCGTTTCAACAGATAATCAATACAGAAAGACAGTGTAAATTCTTGTGGGTTGACCAAGGTGTGGAGTTTTATAACAAGACGTTTAAGCAATTCCTTGATGATAATAATATCATAATGTATCATACTTTTAATTTCGGAAAAGCTGTAGTAATTGAACGATTTAATAGAACATTGAAAGAGAGGATGTGGAAATATTTCACAGCAAATAATACAAACACATATTTAGGCGTGTTACAAGAAATGGTTGATAAGTATAATAATACAAAACATCGAAGTATTAAAATGACATCGACTGAAGCAAGTGATGAGAAAAATAAAGGAACAGTGTATTTCAACTTGTATGTAAAGATGAAAAGTAATCAAATTAAGCCAAAGTTTAAAATAGGTGATAATGTTAGAATCAGCAAATATAAAAGAACGTTTGAGAAAGGTTATACCCCAATTTGGACTGAAAAATATTTGTTGTTGATGAAATTCAAAACACAAATCCTGTGACATACAAAATAAAAGATTTAAACAACGAAAACATTGATGGAAGCTTTTATGAATTAGAAATGATAAAAGCAAAGCAAGAAATATTCAGGATTGAAAAAGTAATACGACGTGATTACAAAAAGAAACAAGCATTGATTAAATGGAACAGTCAGGACGCACGGGAACGTAAACACGTGCATAGACCTAAGTGTTCTACTCATTTCACCACAGTAGTTTGACGCAAAATAGTCCCATTATCGGGTCACGTGCTGTTTAATTGAAATGTGTATGACCTTATAAAACATACTAAAGATCGAAAGTGACTGTATTAAAAACGTCAAAAGTGTGCATGTTCATGTGTTATATAATGTTCTTTGATGTAGTTGTTGAATAAATGTCTCAAAACTCTTAACTTGTCATTATTGTGATGAACGCCGTTCGTTATTAAATTTTGCCGTTTTTTAAATCCATTTTATTGTCAAAAGTTCATTTTGTGCGCCCATTTGGTGTCATCACAGATTTTCCTAATATTTTGGAATTAGATAGTCCGATACCTCGACTACGTTTTCTGAAAATATTAGGAAAATCTGTGATGACACCAAATGGGCGCACAAAATGAACCAACCTCACTAACGGAAAGTTCGTTAATCAGCCCAAATGGCTAAAATATGCAGTGTGAACATTCTGAACCATGTAAATTGATGATCTCGAAATTAGGGATTGAACTGGCCAACAGTGTGTGAGTTATTAAACAATATTGTTTAACATATCACCCATTTAAAACAATCGAACTAACAGTATTTCGGTAAACTATTTATAACGTATTCGATATTTGAAAAATACCCCCATGCGGAACCTCAGGAAAGGAAGACGCCATTTTGTTTGAAAAGTGACACTTCGGGTCAAGGTTTTCTTCTAATTTGAGAGGATTTTATCAGAATATGGCCAACAAGGAATGTTATAAAGTGTTATAATGAGGAGTTTAAGCAAAATAAAATGGTAAGTATCATGTTATGTTGGATACTTTCGTTGTAACTGGTGTTAAATGACGGACCTGCGAACAGCTGATTTTGTTAAAAATGCAGGAAATTTGGCTGCTGGACGTGAGACCCGAAATGGGCGGTTTGGGAGGCCTTTCGCGAAATATTTTTATTAAAAAGGCGCAAATCGTGTTAGGGGGCATCTCACAGTTATTACAGTTATTACAGTACGTTCGCGGTGCACAGTTCTGTTTACAGTCCACACAGCTGCAACATATTTTTTCGTCATTTTTGTGGAGACTGCTCATTAAACTTGTTTATAGATCTACTTTAGATTAAAATTTGACATTAGTATTGTTTCATAATTATTTTTTTTAGTTATTTGTAATTTACAATATATTTTAATGTTCATTTACTGCAGTTGCTATAGCCAGTGTCAAAATTCGCAAGTTTTAAAATTAGAAAATTGTTTGAAAATTAACATTTTGTTTTTTCAGATTCTTTGACTGTTACTGTGCTAGAGTAGCTTGTTTGCGTTGATTTTTTTGTACAACTGAACTAGGATATGTAGTACACAGGCTTAGGATTGATTGAACTCTGTGTATAATTGTTGTATATAAACACACCCAGTGACCCTTCATTTTGTATAAGGGGCGTCCGTGGCCAAGTGGTTAGAGTCTCTGACTTGAAATCACTTGCTCCTCACCACTGTAGGTTCGATCCCTCAGGGACATAGGAATCTTTATGTGAGGAAGCTATCCAGCTGGCTTGCGGAATGTCGGTGGTTGTACCCAGGTGCCCGCACGTGCACGAAAATTGCCCGGAGGGGCACCTGGGGTCTTCCTCCACGAGTGGAAGCTGGAAAGTCGCCATATGACAGCTGTTGGTGCAACTATAAAATTCAATTTGTTTTGTATAATTAATGCACATTTTAATAAAAGGCGGTCCGGGTTGGCTAAAGGGGGAGGCTTAGGCCTAAAAAAAAAACATGTGTGTTTCTGGTTTCACCCTGTCAAAAATTTAGGGTAGGTAGGTAGGAAAAAGTATTTTTTTTATATATATTGTTCGCATATATTATGCCATTTTTGTACTAAGGCAACTTTTTGATAACCTTTGCAATCCAGATTAGATGCTTAACAACTCTGGCATATAAAATTATTATTTGAATAAAAAAAATAAATAAAAAAAATAATAAAAATAAAAAAAAAAATAAAAAAAATCCGCTAAAAATATTTAGGGTCGGCGGTGATAAAGTAGGGTCAGTCGGGAAACCGGAAACACACATGTTTTTTTATTAGGCCTTATCTGTGACATGGAACTGTAATGTATATCTGTTTGTTTATTATATACATAGCTTCAACATATTCAGGTACCAAATGTATAAAAAACAACAACATTTTTTAAAAATAGTGTGTTGTTTTTTATACATTCCTGGACGGATGAATTGAAAACTGTTTGCAAAATGTAAATCACTGTATAAAACCTGTGGGTGGGGTATGCCACGCAAAGGCAATTTTTTTTATATAATGATATCAAATATTTTCTTTTATAAACATATCTATGATTATAAATATCCTTTTTTTTACACTTTAGATCCCCTCCACCCCCAACACCACGCGGAATCATTGACTCGACTGAGTATGAATGCCATGCCTAAACACTGGAACTTCCTAAATTTTCCCCATGAACTTCCAAATTTGATATGCAGGAAGTTCAGACTTCCTAAATTTGAACCTTAGTGGAAGCCCTGGTGATATGGAACCACATGGTTGATAACATTTAATAGAACCCTTAATAGAAGTTTACAGCATCATATTTAAACATGTTCAGCATGTTTGTGCAGTTAAACTATATAATTACCTTATTATTGCAAAATTTCATAAAGAATATCAACAGAAAACTATTTTCAACCCCAAAATAGAGCTTTTGCTAACTGTATGTAAAGCGTCTTATGATGGTCAAAACAAGACATACTTAAGCCATATAGCTAATACATAGAGGATCTTAAACGAGTTCCCATTTCATATAAGATTTATGAAACGAGTTATGAATTATTTTAATTTTAACGAGCCGAGTTAAAATTAAAAATAATTCATAACGAGTTTCATAAATATTATATGGAATGGGAACAAGTTTAAGATCCTTTTTATCACATAACATTGCAATCAAATTAGTAAAAATTAATTCAAATGGACATAGAACCGCCACGACGTCAGACACACTTTAGCGCCAAAACGTCATAAAATGTGTGACATAACGTTGCATATAATTTATATTATAAAAGAGTTTTGTGTTTTACCTCTTTACAAAATAGCAGTCTCTGCCAACTTTTTAACAAACCAACAACAATGTTTTGTATAAAGTGCATTATTTTTTATAAGCTGTCACAAATAATAAGTTTATGACTCAGATCTGGGTGAATTTGTAATAAATAAAATATTTTCAGCTAATAAACTTGCGTAGTGTTACAGGCTTAACCCAACCAATCAAAATCGTTCCAGGTTGTATTACACGTGTGTCATACAATAGAATATGAAATGGGTGTTCGACACTGCTAACGAGGGACGTTATTTGATAAAAGTGTTTCTTAGCACAAACATAATTCAAAAAAAGAAAAGAGTTCAAACTGAATGTCACACGGGGGTGGGGGGGGGGGGGAGGCATATAGTTGCCGCCATGTCCGTCTGTCCAGTTTTCTTGTCCGCTTAACTCCTACTACATTTTCATCCGATTTTCATGAAACTGTATAGGAAGTATCAGTATGATGTCTAGTAGCACACACTTTCAGGATGTTTTAGTTAAAACAAAATTGGGCGGAGTTACGGGACTTTGCATTTTTTTAAAAATATATAAAGCTTATAAGCTCAACTCATCCGACATTTTCCATCCGCCAACAAATTCACCCAGATCCGATTGTATTTCACACGTGCATCTTTATTCCGGAAGCATCCATCGATTCTACCGATTTCTTGTTTAAACTTGCTACCTAGTAAGTTTGTTAGAAGATATAGCCTGGCGGGGATTTTTCATTTGGATGACAATAGGATAGAGGTTTGTTGAACTGTAGTACCTGGTTTAAACTCCCAGTGGCCTTTTTTTTGCCATTTACCATTCCAGTGCAGTATCCATATTGTTAACCCGTTTGTGTTCATGAAAATTGCAATTAAATCTCAAAATGAAACCCTTGTATCAAAAATTACTTGAAAAGCTATAACAGATTTTGCATTTCCATGGCATTGGTATATGGAGGCCATTTAAAAAGCATAGTACTGTCAAGCAAATTTAACTGTTTTTTGTTTGATTTCAGGCCAAGTGACAAATCTTCTATTATCTACAAACGTGTGTTGTTGTTTGCAATGTTAGCAAGTGTTGTGGAAGTTATCAACTTGTGATTAACAATATGAATATAGATTGTAGATGAAAAAAGCTTTCAATTTCAAAATTAACTAATAACCCGCTAAGTGCGACTACAATAGCTGATCAGGGTTTACAACGTCTAGCTGCCGATCATTCATTTGCCCAAAACACCCCTTTGTCACATAAATGGAATGGTCTTAATTCAAAGAAAGAACAGTCCATTATATATGTCATAGTTATTA
Source organism: Cyrtodaria siliqua (assembly GCA_037043455.1). Lineage (NCBI taxonomy): Eukaryota > Metazoa > Mollusca > Bivalvia > Adapedonta > Hiatellidae > Cyrtodaria > Cyrtodaria siliqua. The sequence continues at coordinate 132,788 of JAWPHD010003110.1, read as the reverse complement.
ACCTTAAACCCCTACATATAATATATCATGGACTGTTCTTTCTATGCATTAAGACCATTTCATTTATGTGACAAAGGGGTGTGTTGGGGCAAATGACTGATTAGCAGCCGGACAATGTAAAGCAGAGCTACAGATCAGCTTTTTGATCAATTGAATATTTACCCATCGGTATTTATTTGGGTATTTCATGATTTCATTTGGGTAAAATAAAACATTAACTGAACAGTTTGCGACATTGTTCTGGGGTGGCATTCCACTAATATTGAATTTGTATAAGCAAAATCTAATAAAATCAACTTCTTTTAAAATAGGCTTTATACATGTACAAGTTGACTGGGTGTCCCTTCAACAACCCATATTTTGCTCAGTTTGCGTGGGTTGTTTTATCATTTGACAACTTCGATTACTTATTGGTACCCAGGCTTTTTATTGGGTATTTTGGCATTTTAATTGGGTATTTAAGCATCCAACCCCTTTTATTATTCAATTAATTAATATTATAAATAAATGATTGCAAATAATTATGCAAATTACGTTGAAAACCAATGGGACACCATGAGTTTTGAATAAATGAAAGATTGCTGGGTGTCACTTTTACATGTTAGTGATGATGTTACCTAAACATCTTTTGTTCTTTTATTGCAGTAGGATGAGAATTCGATTGGAGATGTCAGTTGTGTTGATGCAGATGGAGGGATATTTTCCATTTCCGGACAGTGGAGTCACCCCTGCAGCCCTATATATCTAAGTAAGTCCTATATACTAATACTGTCAGTAATTTGAAGGAATTCATTTTCTGTTTAATCTGGATTTTTTTGTTGGTTTTTTATTTAAAACGTTTAGTAACCAGAACATACAAATGGAACAGTCTATTAAATCATTTTAGAATTATTTTTTTTTTTGAATTTTGTGATTTTTGGTTCCAAGAAACTCATTTATACTCAATGAGTGATACAAACAGTCTTAATCTGTTTCTCACAGCAATTAAAAAGCTCATTCAGTTCTGAGAACACACTGATTTGCATCATAATTTAGCATGACATGATGTCATAATATGATACCTTATCATCCCTTATTTTTTAATAATTTTATCTTTATATATTTACATTAATTTTTAATTAATAACATACTTCATTTTTCACCAATTTTCGCGCACAATATGACCTATTTATGTGTCGACGTGCCGTAAAACACCATTAATTCATTCATAATACCAGGGTTTGATGTCATAATACCAAAAAGTGATGTCATAATACCAAAAAGTGATGTCATGATAGAAACTACGAAATGAACATTCTGATTGGTTCATTGCAGTGATAAAAATTGGACCAATAAAACCAGTTAATTTAAAGCTCATTACATTCTCAGAACACACCGAGGTTTTACTGGACATTGAGTAATGAGGTTCTTGAAACCCAGAAACACAAAATTCTAATAATAAAATAATTCTAAAAATTTAGACTGTTGTGAATGAAAATGTTAAAGTAGTAAATTATATGCATTTTGTTTTAAATATGTTACACTGAAATTCCCTGAAACGGATACATTGAAGCTAATTTATTAAAGGGACACACAGCAATCTTGATTTTTTAAAACCCCACAATATCCTGATAGTTTTTCTACTCGACTTGTAGATCTATTTGTTCAATCATTAAAAAGACACACTGGCAGAGACTAATCCTAAAGTTTTTATCAATCATGAAAATTGGCATCTCGATTTATTAATTCAGTACCATATTATTAACTTGAAACCTGCTTGCGTAAAAATTCAATTTTTACTTTTTCTTTGTTGTTTTTCCATAACGTTATGTTAAAATATAGTATTGGCACAATATAACCAGCAGTTATTAATATGCAAAACAATTTGCTGTATACTACTCTTATAATTAATATTAATGATTGAAAAAGTGCAAGTTATGTAGAAAAACGGGAAACAGGAGGCCGGGAGTTTTAAACGAATCAAGATTGCCGCGTGTCCCTTTTATTTAATTGTTTTATTTAAATGTTTTTCTGTTTGTTATAACAGTAAATGTTTATTAAGATGTCGGTGATGGCAAAGGACGCAAAATGTCAACTTTTTTTTTGTCTTGCATGGTTAAAAGAACAGTCTTTATCAGGTTTGTCATTCTCTTAAACACTAAAACCGCATGGACAGATTCAAGCTTTTAAAAGCATTTTTGGTGAAAATAAACAGTAATTGATGTATTTTGGGTTAGAATAAACCGTAATTGATGTGTGTCTCAAAACGCCTAAAGAAATTTATAATACTGTACTTGTTTTGAGACCAAAGTACATTTTTGTCGACCTGATCTAAAAAAATAAATATTTTTCCTACATGTATATCTACTTAGATATCACAGGCAATAATTTCAAATTGCATCAAATACAGCAGTTGTTTATGCAGGCATTGTGTGATGTTTTAGAAACATCACCAGAAATGTGGATGTAGTCATGCGGCAGTGATTTTGTTACCTGCGAGTCCTGCTTCTAGGACTCGTAATACTTGCTAGGGACTCACAATTAAAAAATATATATGCATCCACAGGACGCATAGATATCGGGACAAGATTTCTTCTGAAACAGATAACGTCCTCTTTCTAGTCATTAAAATCATGGACATATCAATATTAACTCTTAGCCTGCTAAGGGCGACTACAACAGCCTTTGCAGCCAGTGTTAACTCAGATCAGCCTGCGAGTAATTCTTTGTAGCATAAATGGAATGGTCCAAATTCAAAGAAAAGACAGTCCATTATACATTCATAGCAGGCTAAGGGTTAAAGGCAACCCAAGTTGAGAAAATATTCTCTTATATTTAAGTCAAACTGTTACATAGAAATGTACAAGTAGAAAATTACTGTTCTATTATCTTTTTTTTTATTTTGATATTTTTTCAGTGTGGAGGCTGTTTGGAAGGTCAGAAGTTCTGGAATTGAACCATTTTCTTATCTACACTGTTGTAAAGAAAGAATGTATACCTTCACTTGGAAGTATAAATTGTTAGCTGAAGCTGGTAAGGGCATATAATTATAATATATATCTTTACTTTTTAAATGCCAGTAGGGAAGCAGAGCTACAGATAAGCTTTTTGATCAATCCGGTATTTACTCATCTGTATTTATTTAATTGGGTATTTCATGATTTCAGTTGGGTAAAACAAAACAATAAAAGTTTGCGACATTGTTTTGGGGTGGCATTCCACTAATATTGTATACACAAAATCTATTAAAATCAACTTCTTTTACAATAGGCTTTATATACATGGTTACTGGGTGTCCCATCAACAACCCATATAATGCTCAATTTACACTGGTTGTTTTATCATTTGACAAATTCGATTACTTTATTGATACCCATGCTTTTTTATTTTAATTGGGTATTTTTGGCATTTTTAATCCTGCCTATCTGTAGCTCTGGGGAAGGGGAAGTATTACGTTGTGGCTATATAACTGTCCAAGTATTAGGTCCACAACAATGAATTTATATGCCAAACTGGTCGGTGTTCTTGTTACAGGATTTCAAGTCACGGCTTTTTTTCTAAAAATTATGAAGACTCTCTAGCCTGGTCATTTTGTGGGTAAAAATCCCGCGATTACTGTTTAATTTGTTTAAAATTTTTTATTGAAAGATAACTTGTTGAAAGCGATATTACTTGATACATACATACATGTTTTTGTGGGATGAAGACGCTATAACATAAGGTATATTTTAGATAAACTTTCTTCTATAAATGTTTTCAAAACTAAACAATATTGAGAATATTGTTTGTATGGTGTTCTACGTCTTTTTCAACACATGCAAGGTTATATATGACGGTCGATTTTTGTGGTGAAGGCAGACCACCCACTTTTCCTGGGTAGAACCACAGGAACTGGTCACTTTTAATTTTTGCCTTCTATTATTATAATTGTATATATATAGACAATTATAATAATAGAAGGCAAAAATTAAAAGTGACCAGTTCCTGTGGGTAGAACCAGTACTGTACACCTCCCGCCATCCGTAAGAATCGCCACCTTGCTCACTTATAAGTCGAGCTCCCAGTGGGATTTCAACCCGCAGTGGTGAGAGGCGAAGGTTTACAACGAAAGGTCAACCATTCGACCATGGAGACGCTCTAAAGTTATTAAGTAAGAGTGGGAAATGTTGTTTACAACAAAAGAAGTTCCAGATGGTTCTCATTAAAGGCAAGATTGGGACAGGTGGAGTCAAGTTTTAAATAAGATATGTTCAGTCTTCATGGAAAACATTTTGAGCTACTACTACTAGCCTATCAGCATGTTACTTGCAAATATTTACTAGCCCGAACACATCTCTACTGACACAAATTTTTAAAAGTGTAATTTCAGTGTTGTTTTTAGACAAATATGTATATTATAATTATCACAGAAAGTTACATTTTCTGTAGAATAAAATCACAAATAATTAAATAAAATAAAGAACTTGATTGTTTTGACACTTTATTCTCAATCATTGGGTCGAAAAATTACGGGTTCTGTTTATTTTTGAGTCACTAACGTCTGCATTACTTTTTTTCTACTGGGTTATGCTTTTTCGAAATAACAAAGAAAGCTCATCGTACAGGTTACAAATTAGACCGGAAATGATCTTCAATTCATTATCAGTCGAGTTTACATCGCGGTATTGATTCATACTATATATTGCTCCTTTGTTATTGTCCCCAACGTCGTTCGAAAACAGCAAAAAAAATTGAAAACCAGTCTGTTCTGAAATTGATAGTTGTATCCGGCGATGTATAAACAAAATAAATCTACCTTTAAATTAGTTTACAAGCTGACTAATTTCGGGTCTGATTTCGTTCCGATTCAGTTTGGTACTACATTTTCGTCTAATTTTTAACATGCCCGACAGGCATCTCAGATTGCAAAATTTACATTTTACTGACTGCGGGATTCGGGCTACCAGCTAATTTGGAAGACTATGTTTGTAAAATATATGCACCACTCGGTCTCCAATTTTTTATATTTTTTGTTTAATTCAGGGGCCATAACTCTAAGTTTTCTGGAACAATTAGGCTGGCTATGGAACATGACCTAGATACTGTAATCATAATTGTGGCTATAAATATTGTGACCAATTTTTAGCTCTATCAGCAGAGCTTATGCCGTACTTATGCGGTGTCCGTCGTCAGTCTGCTTTTTTTTTTTTTGATCGACTACTCCTCTGAAACTACTGAATGGAATTTCATGAAACTTTACAGAAATGTTGCCAATGAAGTCTAGTTGATTGTAGCCAGGGCTGTCTTTTGGCTGTTTTTGGGGCCGTTATTCGGCCCCAGTCCCCCACCTGAAAAGTATCTTTTTTTCCCCCACCTCAGTGTCAAAATCCCCCACTTGAATTTTTTTTTAAAAAACAACAAAAAAAACTGAAAGACAGAAGGCTAGAATTTTAAGAGAACTAAGTGTTAATTGTGCTTGTGTTGAAGAAAGTAGAACAAAGTAAATGACGTAACTGTCATTGGTACTTTTTGAACATAGTCTAACTCTTACAGCTAGTCAACATACATATTTTTCAAGTCTGTTTTGAACCCATTTATTGTTAAATGTATATTGGTTGGCATAAACAACAATAAAATTGTGTTATTGTATGCTTAAGTCCTTGCTTTATTTGTCTATTTAGTGTTATATATCTATTTAATCAGCATGATTTCATTTTATATTGATGATATCATAATGTGTTGTGGATGTTTGAACTTTCATGCAAAATTCCCCCTTTTACTGAAATTGACGCGAAAAGTCCCCCCTCTGAGGGACCCGGACCCATTCCCCCATGGTAGAAAGACAGCCCTGGTAGCAAAAATTCATGTTGATGTGAAATCCAAGATGATCGTTAAAGCTAAAAATATAACGACATATTTTCATGAAACTTCACAGGAATACTGATCTAGCTATCAAAAACTATCAGTAATTAAAGCTTCAAGCACATTGACCTCTTGTTTTTAATTGTGAACAAACTTGTGAAAAAATACCGTGCCAAATTTCGGCCCGTAGCCTGATAGCAGGAAGCAGGAAAAAAAGTCCTGCTTGTAGTTGTCCATCATTAAAGGGGTTGATGCACTATTTTCACTTGAAAAAGCTGAACGAATTATCAAAATGCCATGAAAGACAAAGGAGATATTAACCTATTTACAATTTGCAAAGAACATAAATGGAGGCGGCCATCTTTGAACGATGACGTGATCGCGCCATTTAACCATATAAGGCATATTGACCAAAAAACATTTTAAAGCAAAGAAAATCACTGCAAATTGATTAAAAATAAATATACAGATGTAAAATGTATAAATTGTATGATAATTTTTTATTTGCCGTAATTTTCTTTGGAAATAAATGGAATGGTCTTAATTCAAAGAAAGAACAGTCCATTATACATATGTAGCGCAGGGGTCGAATTGAAATTTTTTAACCACTTGCCTTTTTTGCGAGTGCATATTTTTTCAACTCGCAAAAATGCATTCTTACTTGCATTTTTTCTCTTTTTAATAAGACATTTCTGTGCATAACTTTATAACTTATATGATACTTACATACATGTATATAAGATTGTGTTGGAAATGTCAACTAAATATAACTACTTTTTAATTTTCCTGTTTCATTATTTGATCACCTATGCTTATTTTGTACAGAAAAGGTGCATTCGCAGTTTTGTGCATGTGCTGAAAATTTCTACTCGCATTTTCTTCAATCAACTCACATTTTGCGAGTTTGCAAGTGCTAAATTCGAGCCCTGTAGCGGTTAATTACAACAGTCCTAGTTATTAACCCTTAAACCCCTACATATAATATATCATGGGCTGTTCTTTCTATGAATTAAGACCATTTCATTTATGTGACAAAGGGGTGTGTTGGGGCAAATGACTGATTAGCAGCCGGACAAAGTAAAGCAGAGCTACAGATCAGCTTTTTGATCAATTGGATGTACCCATCGGTATTTATTTGGGTATTTCATGATTTCATTTGGGTAAAATAAAACAATAAAAGTTTGCGACATTGTTCTGGGGTGGCATTCCACTAATATTGTATACGCAAAATCTAATAAAATCAACTTCTTTTAAAATAAGCTTTATACATGTACAAGTTGACTGGGTGTCCCTTCAACAACCCATATTTTGCTCAGTTTGCATTGGTTGTTTTATCATTTGACAACTTTGATTACTTATTGGTTGGTACCTATGCTTTTTATTGGGTATTTTGGCATTTTAATTGGGTATTTAATCAAATACTCTGCTTGCATGTAGCTCTGGTAAACTGATCTGGGTTTAAAAATGGATGCAAAGGCTATTATAGTCGTGCATAGCGGGTTAAGGGTTAAAGTTTCCTGTACCACTTGCTAATTATTTTACAAACAGACTAGTTCTATATGTATTGAGGTTATTGAACCCAGCTAAAGGTTATTTTAGTTAATATTTGATTATTTACTGTTAGCTTGCACTGTGTTCTGTGCGATGCTACCTGATTCATGTTTTTGTTGGTTAATAATTTATTTTATTTTCATTACTGTTGATTGTTTCTAGCATAGTTTTGATTTTCATCTCATTTTACTTACAAACTATTGTGCTTAACATTGCAATAAACACAACGGTTTAAAATAGTTAAAATATACACCCAGTTGGATTACGGTGTGTTTGTTTGTATGCTGTTTTACGTCATTTTCAACACGTAAGGTTATATATCGAGGCTTCGGCGCAAGACTTATAGTAACTGCTTTTTTTCATTTTTTTACAGGAGAAGGAAAAAACTGAATATCTTCTATAAAATTTGATCATTATAAAATGTCATTGAGATTTAAGTTAATAAAAAGATTCCTTTTTAATGTATAATAAATAATTTCAAAAACATTTATTAATTTTCAAGTTATTTGAAAATATTACACTTGCAATAGACTTGCCACTGAAAACTGATATCCGCGAATGTATTTTAAATTGGCAAGACTACATTTTATTTTTATCTGACATGGGATTTTATGAATTTTATACACACATTTTCGAGAGATTGATCATAATACAAACACATTCTCACAACATACATTGTATGTCCATCTCTCAGCACCAAACGAAGGAAATATACAGCTTTATCGTGTTTCAAACAAGTTCAATTGGTTGTTTGAACGTAACGTTGCCTTAAAATAACGTAATCGTTGTTTTGGATGTTTTTCGACGTTCTAACGGTTGAAGGACGTGCCGTCGGAGGTCTATATAGCTTTTTTAAAAATCCTCAATAGCCAATTAGCATAGAGTATTTTCATAAACCATGTTTGATTCGACTTTAAACATGGCTGACAGCGGCCGGCTTTGTTTACATAGAGTTATATAGTAAAAACAAGTAGCGACTACTCTGAAACTACTTGACGGATTTCATGAAACTTCACAGGAATGTTGCTCTTGGTGTCTAATTGAACCAAAATGTTTTATTGGACAGCATCATAGTTATTGTGTCACTTGCATAGCATCGCAGACACTGTCCTTCGTCCATCCGTCCATCACACTTTAACCTATGGAAATGTAATAAACTTCCATTTTGATTTTTTTTCTTCAGTTCTGAATGCAAGTTGGAATGTCCAAAAGATCCTAGACTTTGTGAAGAAATCTATACTATCAGCAGTATCTGTTGCTGGTAAGACTACATGATAAGTATTCATAATTTTGATATAGCATCATCAAATTAAACTGTTCTATCATTGACCATCAATTTGACACACCTCCAAATTCTGGTAGGTGATAGACTCGATCTTCATCCTGGATGTTCAACCAAGTTTACTGTTAAACAAGTTTACTGTTAAAATTAGGTATTTACAGTGAGATTATTTTAAAATCCTGCATATTTCATGCACATTTATGCAGATTGATAGACTATAATGTATAGTTCAAAATTGAATCTTGAAAATTAACATCTATGAATGAGGTATTGAGATGAAACATGCAGGGTAGGGTTAGGAAAAAAGCTTGGGATTGCATTTGGGGTCACTGGGGTCAAGTTCAAGGTCACTCAATAACTTAAGGAATGAGATATTAGAATGAAACTTGCTGTGTAGGTAGCTTCTTGTATCAAAAAAAAAGTTTGCATTTGAGGTCAAGATGAGATAATGGAACAAAACTTGCTGCGTAGGTACCTCATGTAAATTAAGCTTGGGATTGTTTTTGGGGTCACTGGGGTCAAGGTCACTACTACTTTTACTATTCTAGAAAAATGGTTTCCACTCAATAACTTAAGTAAGGAATGAGATATTAGAATAAACTTGCTTAATTAATATATCAAAAGTAAGTTTGGGATTGCATTTGGGGACACTGGGGTCAAGGTCACTGTTAATAGCTTTTCAAATAGAAAACCTAGTTTTCGTGCAATTTCCTCTATCTTGTTAGCTCTATTGATCAAAGATCAGCAGAACTTATGCTGTAGTGCATCGTCCGTCTGTAAACTTTTTTGTGGCGACTGCTCCACTGAACATCTGAAAGTCCTCAATGGATTTTCATAAAACCAATTCACCAATACATATATATGATGTGTTTGGGATCGGTAACTTCAAAACCGTAACATCTACACTTGAAACTTTTTAGGTTCATTGCGCTTGTTGAATTTCTTTTTGGGTCAAAGGTCACAGCGACCTTATATAGAAATATGCATTCCATACAATTAACTTTAAAACCGTAACACCTAGACTCATAAACCTTCATACGTACATTGCCCTAGTTGAGAGGTCTTTTTAAGGTTAAGGTTACAGTGACCTTATATGGAAATATGCACTCCGCACAATAACTGCAAAACCATAACACCTACACTCATAAAACTTCACAGGTACATTGCCCTTGGTGAGAGGAGGAAACCTATCACATCTGGGGCCAGTAGGTCAAAGGTTAAGGTCACAGTGACCTTATATGTAAATATGCTTTCTGCACAATAACTTCAAAACCGCAACACCTACACTCATAAAACTTCATCGGTACATTGCCCTAGGTAAAAGGAGAAGCCCTATTGTTTTTGTGGCCAGTAGATTTAAGGTCAAGGTCACACTGACCTTATATGGAAATACAGCTTCCACACAGTGAATTCAGAACATGCACTGTAATTTGTAACTATTAGTCCTACAGTTAAGAAACTTTACAGAAATAGTACCCATGTTAAAACAACAACCCCTATTGATTTTAAGCTTAGTCAAGGTCACACTTAAAGGTCATGCAGTTCGATCTTGTATGGGCTGTAACTTTGTCGTTCATAAATGGAATTACTTCGGCAGAAATGATCACAATACCCATGTCCCAGATAAAATGTCACACTTAGAGGTCATGCAGTCCATGCAGTCCGATCTTGTCCGGGCTGTAACTTTGTCATGCATAAAGGGATTTTGCAATTAGTCGAGCAGAAATGATCACAATACCCAGGCTTCCAGCTTACACAGTGTTCAGGGATATCCCATGGGCAACCACGTTGGTTAACATTGGGTTACCTATGACCACCGATGGTAAGATTTGATACTACCTCAGCTGTAGAGTTGCGAGAAGATTGGTTATATCGGCGAACCGACGGTGAGAGTAACCGATGCGAGAACCCTGAACGCACCCACTGATCTACTTCTAGGCCAATCCAGAAGCGGATTCAGGTTTTGGGAATAGGTGCTGCGTAACTTCTGAAATAAATAATTTACGAGAAAAACTCTGACATTGAACGTTTTTTGTGTGTTTTTGACGGGTCGCTTTTTTGTTGTAAGCTTACAACCATATTGGGACCACACTTCGTCCGTCGTTGTTAAATTGGGTCAGCGCGACATCCATTATGGCGGCTATTGATATAAAAGGTCGAAACCTTATTAAAAAAAAAACTTCCAAAGAACACTTCGTCCGTCGTTGTTAAATTGGGTCAGCGCGACATCCATTATGGCGGCTATTGATATAAAAGGTCGAAACCTTATTAAAAAAAAAACTTCCGAAGAACCACTGAACATAATTATATCGACATGTTTTCTTTATTAATGAATGCCAACCCACAGGCTTGCATTGCGATAGTAAAGAAGGATATAGAGCATTACTATATATACATAATAACACTATCTCTTCGTCTCTCTATATGTCTAGTCTATCATAAATTAATGCAAGCCTTTGGCTATAGACTATACAGTTTGTTCAAATAAAAGTATTAAAAAAAAAAGTATATTTGCCTCCGTGGCCGGGAACGTAAAGACGCTGATTTTCACACCATTATTCAGGGCAAATCACCAACTTTCCTGATTTTAGGGGATCTATGCTTGTATTGATTAGATGGTGGCAGAAAGATCGGGACTCTATTTTTAAAAAAAATCGTTTCTTCAACAAAGTATACAGAAACTTTCAAGTCCTGCATCGATTCTGCATATTTTATTTAAAATCATACACATATCTAATAACTACGAGATAGGAAACTTCCGATCAAACGGTGTAGTAGCTAAACATCACGTGGTTACCCTTACAATTTACCAAGTGAAGTTTTCGAAATTCTTATTTGCTCAAAGTATTTAGTTTTGAAAATAACATAATAAACTTTACAGTTTCACATCTCTTTGTTATATGTCTGAAAAGTTTTAATAACTGAACTAGAAGTCAGAGGCGGATCGAGGATTAGTGATATTAGTAATGGGTGGCCTGTAACTTTTGAAATGAGTAATTAACGAGCAAAAACAAGTTTAGCCCGCTGAGTTTGTTGTTGTTGTTTTTTACGGGGTCACGAAACCATTTTTTTTGTTTGCAAGTTTGGGTTCTTCTTTCAAATCTGGTCTGGTTTTTGGAATGCATGTACATATGTTCACACGTCTTGCGATGTTATGGAGGGTTAGATCACCAGACTTGTATCGTCATCTGGAAGCATTGCATTTTTATATAAAAGTACATCTTAGATATAATGTAGTTGTACTTTATATATATACGACTTATAACGGATACTTGTTTTAAAATGTGACCCGTGGGAGTCTCCGTTTCATATAATAATGTTTACCTAATAGTTAACAAGAGCACACTTTGATATCGGAAATTATGATTTCAAAATAGGAGGATGGGGTGGGGATAAAAGCGATAACACGATGGGGGTCAACATCCTTTTAAGCACGAGGTAGCATTCCCACACCCCTACACACACACACACACACACACACACAAACACACACCCCACAACAAAAGGGGTGGGTCTGCACAGGATGTATGGGGATGGGGATGAACGTCTTCTTCACATTTTCTTTCAAAACCTTCGCAGACCATTCTAACATTAAAGGCTTACGTCAACATGACCTGATGCGCAATATAAAATAGAGGCAGTTCCAATACCACAGCGATATTTAAATCATCAGTGGGTGGCAGTGCTATTTTTTTTTTTTTGAAGTCCAAACAATCTTAGGCCATGTTTACAATAACTTTGTTTTTCTTCATTCTTCCGAGGGGCGCAATATTTGTTGTTGAAAAGAGCACTTTCATTATGGATTTTTTTTCTTTGATGGGGATAGGTGTTTGAAGTGGTGACGGCGTGGATGGGGGGCAGTAATCGGAGCTGCGCACATCACACATAATTTAGTTTTCGTGACTCAAGTTTAAACGGAGTTTCGTAAAAAGAATGTGCTTCAAACTCAGTCCTGCAGATTTTAGACACTTCCCCCCCACCCCTCCCAAAAAAAAATGCCTACAGACCTACCGTATTTTTTTTAGAGCTACCGTATTTTTTTTTTAGCATAAAATAGGAAACAAAATCATTTCTTTTTTTGGGCCATGGCGGATGTTAACAATAAATTAGTTTTTCTTCATTCTTCAGAGGGGCGCACTATTTGTTGTTAAAAGGAGCACTTTTATTTTGGATTTTTTTTTTTGATTGGGATAGGTATTTGAAATGGTGACGGCGTGGGTGGGGGCAGTAATCGGAGCTGCGCACATTACAAATAATTTAGTTTTCGTGACTCAAGTTTAAACTGAGTTTCGTGCGTAGAATGCTTTAAACTCAGTCCTGCAGATTTTAGACACTCTACCGCCCCCACCCACCAAAAAAAAAAAAAGCTTACCAACCTACCGTATTTTTTTAAGAGCATAAAATAGGAACACACAAACCTTTCTTTGGCCAAAAAAAAAGAGCGCTCGATACCGGTTTACGGCGGATGTATGGAGATGGTGAGGTGTTCTTAATTTTTTCTTTCATAATATTCGCAGGTCATGATCATGTCGAACATTAAAGGCTTAATTTAACATGACTTGGTTCAAAAAAAAAAAGGCCGGTCTGCTGTGGGAGAAATAGAGAGGCAGTTCAAAATAGGACAGCGGGATTTAAATATTCAGTGGGTGGCATATGAAGAGCTTGTTTTTTTGGTTGTTTTAAAGTCGAAACATGCTAAGGCCATTTGTTACAATAAATAATTTTAAAAAAATATGAGGATCTCAGTATTTGAAAATAGTTGAAATGAGCCCTTTTTATTAATATATTTATTATATTTTAATAAAAAAATTTATATATAATTTTTATATTTTTTTATTTATTTCGGAGTTACGCAACTCAAACACACAATAGAATGTGCTGAAAACTCTATGTCTTGCGGACTATGGACCCATTCTGCATATAAATGAAGTGTACGCTGGCTTTCCATTCATGTTTGCAACATATGCTTTTTATTTGGCGGTCTGGTGCACCGTAATCCCAAACTTCTTACATCGTACCTTCCTTAAAAATCCCACCATCCCCGACCCTGGATCCGCACTTAAATTTGTTTAACAGGGTTACTTCCCTTAGTTGTTACGTCATAATCATCTGTAATAATAACGTTGAGAATACCCCTGTAACGTGTTTGCGCTGAGTCAATATCGAATTGTTAGCAACGGAAAATACAAACTATGTTGATTATATTGCCTTTCTAGCCGTTTTAAAGATTGGATTCGGACACAAGATAAGTTGTTGAAATAGCAAGTTAACAGAATATATAACATTACATGCAGACATTAACGTGCTAGTCTTTCGAAATTGACTGAATTGACAACATCGGCGTAAAAATCGCTGTATTTTTGCATGCTTGAAGCTCGATTTGAAAATACTCAATAAATATTTTGATGTTTTCTTTGACTTATGACATTCTGTTCATTGGTATAAATAATTCGAAGTTGAGGATGTAGTGGCAATAATGTCTGCGTATAAAAGAATTTCGATTTTTTCTCTGTTTTTTCGGTCATTTCAAGCCAACAAAATGGCGGATTTTCAAGGTTTTTTCAATGAGGTACTCCGTGGGGAACTATTTTCAACGTTGCTATACAGTTGTCAAGTGAGTGGAGATGCGCAAGAAAATAACCACTTGCGTCCTGACTGGAAGGGTTACAATGAGGATTTTAATAGTTGGGTCCCACTCAAGGATATTGAAAATATTAAATAATATCTTGAACTACGCAGAGCGATGATGAAGACTACTGCCCGGTTCCGTCTGACTTTGCTTAATGAGTTGCAAATGTTATGTTATTAAAATGACAACCAGATTGATTAGTATCACAGAGAGTGGGGGTTTTGAGCGAGTTTCTTTTGGAAGGACCTCTCGAGTAGCTAATAGTATGCATCTGAGGCATCTGGCTCAGGTGTGACTTTATTTAAATAAAGGCATGCCTGGCTTCTAGCCTCAGGTGAGCTGTTGTTAGTTTCTTGAGTGAATCTTTTTCGGGAGATGAAAACTGTGCTCTAACCCCCAGTTTCTATACTACTTGTGATAGCCGATAGTACGGCGTGTAATACCCAATAATATTGCTTGTAATACCCATTAGTAAATTGTATTATAGCATATAGTACATCGTGAAATATCTGATAGTACATCGTGTACTACACAATAGTACAGAGTGTAACAAAGTTACAGTTTGTAGTAAATCGTGTGAAAGCCGCACAGCGTGTGATACAAATAGTAGAGCGTGTAATGGCCCATAGTACAGCGTGTTATACACAATAGTACAGAATGTAAAGCCCAGTAGTACAGTGTGTAATATCGAATACTGCAGCGTCCACTACCCAATAGTTCAGCGAGTAATACCCAATAGTTAATCGTGTAATACCCAATAGTACAACGTGTAATTCTCAATAGTACAGCTTGTACTGCACAATAGTAAATCGTGTGATAGCTGATAGTACATTATAAAATACCAATAGTAGAGCTTAAAACAACCGATCGTACAGCGTTTAATAGCCGAAAGTACAGCGTGTAATACCCAATGGTACAGCATGGAATGCCCAATAGTACAATGTGTAAAGCCCAATAGAAAATCGTGTGAAAGCCGATAGTACAGCGTGTAATACCTATTCTATAGTGTGTAATAGCCGATAGTACAGTATGTAACACCCAATGGTACAGAATGTAATGGCCAATAGCACCGTGTGTAATAGTATAACGTGCACTACCGAATAGTACAGCGCGTAATACCTAATAGTTAATCGTGTAATACACAATAGTAAATCGTAAGAAAGTCGATAGTACAGCGTGTAAAATCACTAGTAGAGTGTGTAACAGCAGATAGTACGACGTTTAATACCCAGTGGTAGAGAATGTAATGCCCAATAGTACAGTATGTAATGCCTAATAGTACAGAGTGCACTACCCAATAATACAGCGTGTAATACCCAATAGTACATCAAGTAATAACCAAAAATACAACTTGTAATACACAATAGTAAATAGTAAATCGTGTGATAGCCGATAGTACATCATGTTATACCCAACCAATAGTACAGTAATATCAATAGTACAGCGTGTAATAACCAAAGGTACAGTGTGCAATACCAATAGTAGAGCCAGTAATAACCGAACGTACATCATGTAGTACCCAATAGTAAAACGTTCAATAGCCGATAGTACAGCGTGTACTACCCAATGGTAGAGCGCGTAATGCCCAATAGTACAATGTATAAAGCCAAATAGTATAATGCGTAATACCCAATAGTACAACGTGTAATACTCAATTGTAGATCGTGTAATAACTAATAGTACAGCATGTAATATCCAACGGAAAATCATGTTATATACAATAGTGCAGTTTGTAATAACCAATAGTAAATTGTTTGATAGCCCATAGTACAGCGTGTAATAGCTAATAGTACAGTGTATAATAGCCGATAGTGCAACTTGTTATAGCGATGGTACAGCTTGTAATATCCAATAGTTCAGCGTTTAATGTCCAATAGCACAAGTGTGTAATACCCAATAGTATAGTGTTCAATAGCCAATATTACAGCGTGTGAAAGCCGATAATACAGCGTGTTATACTAATAGTACAGTGTGTAATACCCAATATTACAGCGTGAAATACCCGAAAAAACAGCGCGTATTTCCCAATAGTACATCTTGTAATACACAATAGTAAATCGTGTGAAAGCCGCTAGTACAGTGTGTAATACCAATAGCAGTGTCTGAAATAATCGATAGTACAGCGTGTTACACCTAATAATTCAGTGTGTAATACCAATAGTTTTGCGTGTAATACCCAATAGTACAACATGTAATACCCAATAATGCAGCGTGTAATTCCCAATAGTACAACATGTTATATCAACTAGTACGGCGTGTTATACCCAATAGTACAACGGTAATACCCAATATTACAGCTTGTAATACCCAATAGTAAATCGTGTTCTATTCAATAGTACAGCGTATTATCACCGATAGCGCAGCGTGCAATATCAATAATACAGCGTGCAATGCCCAATAATACAGCGTGTTATACCGATATTACAGCGTGATATATCCAGTAGTACAGCGTGTAACACCAAACAATGCATTGTGTAATATGCGATGGTACTGTGTGTATTACCCAATAATACAGCGTGTAATACCCAATAGTACAGCTTGTAATACCCGATATTACACAGCATGTACTACCCAATAGCATATGTAAATTTGAAATAACACGCATTGATATTTTCCGCAATGCTTATTTCAGGTCGTACTGAAATGAAATATTAGTACGAGTTGCAGTATAATAGATATATAACTTGAATCTTGGCTTTCGATTAAGGCATACTTATATTATATGTTTACAATGTTACGCGGGTATACGATTTCTTTAGCAGTCTATAAAACCAGGAACGTTTAATAGAGGGGACTCGCAACGCCAGTAGTTTATCGATAAATCAAGATTTAACTTGTATCCTATCGATTTTTACCTTTAGCATGTTTATTGCGTCTCGATAAGGCGGACTTGGCGTGTACTATCGTACATTACCGTAGAATATGACTACTTACTGCAACTAAAAAAGCTCTCGTAGTTTTAATATTTTACCGATTTTAATATATTATATATCAATAAAAAGGCTGAAGGTTAATCTATCTAGCCATCTAAAAAACGACCAATAAAGAGAACAGATCTTTAGTTGAAACATGTGTTTTCCCTTTTTTTGTCCCGTATTCCCGTCACAGAAGCGTCGAGCGAGTGGTTGCTACTAAAAAAGCTCTCGTAGTTTCAATATTTTACCCATTTTAATATATTATATATCAATAAAAAGGTTGAAGGTTAATCTATCCAACCATCTAAAAAATAATGTATAGACCGATAAAGAGAACAGATCTTTAGTTGAAACATATGTTTTCCCTTTTTTTTTTGTCCCGTATTCCCGTCACAGAAGCGTCGAGTGGTTGCAACTAAAAAAGCTCTCGTAGTTTCAATATTTTACTCATTTTAATATTTTTTATATCCATACAAAGGTTATAGTTTAATTTATTTGACCATGTAAAACAAATAGATGTCATAGATCGAAAAAGAGAACAGATCTCAGTTGAAACGTTTTTTGTTTACTCCTTTGTCGTGTTTTTTCCGTTAAAAGAGCGTCGAGTTGTGCAACTAAAACAACTGTCGTATTTTCAATGTTCTACCAATTTTAATAATTTTGTACCAATAAAAAGGATAGGAATTTGTCGATCTAGCCATACAAAAAACATTCATCTTCTCAACCGAAAAATACATCTAATCTTTAATGAAAGGGATTAATGCTATCCCTTGTCGTTTCTATCCGGTGACATAAGACGTCCGTCTACAGAAGTTTGTATTTTCAGTATGTTACCAGTTTCAATAAACTTTATATCATAAAAAAAGGTTATAAGAAATTCACTTTTCAAAAAGACAGCTTAGAATTATTCTTTAATTAAATAATTATATCCCCGTGTCGCAATTAGTGGTGATATATGTCGAGTTTAGACCACGGTTATTTCATCAAATAAACTTCATTGCCTTAATTCAAGGTTTCTGAAAAGAATCTGAAGATAAAAGAATCAATTAATTAGCCGCAAATGCAATAATCCCCGCAGATCATCTATAATCTTACCAAACAATGAAAACAAATTACCTATACATGCCACCTATTCAATTAAAATCGGGACAGTTTTCAAAACAATTAAAACTGTTTTATTTCATGTTAATGATGAAGTCAAACAGCTATGAATAAGTAGAATTAGTATCAGATAATTTCATTTTTGTTAATTTATAAAACACAACAGTGCCGTTTTCTTGTCGACTAAACATGGCTTATAGCAAAAGCGATTTCTTGGACTTGGATTAAGATATAAATCTTGATGAACTTTTAGAGGAATATACATGCACTGAAGATGACATATCTGATGATGACAATGGTGACTTTTGTCTAAAGAGTAACGCAAACACGTCCGAAAAGAAAAAGAAAAGTGAAAACATCTACTTTTGTGATCACTGTTCAAAAAGTTATTCTTCTATTTCTGGAATAAGAGGTCATATGCGGACTAAACATGGTGTTCAAACAGTGAAAGGTAAATATACGTTTGTCTCAAACTCTCTTTTCACTTCTACAAGCTATTCAAGAACTATAGGAATACATTCGATGAGAAGAGCAGATTCCTGATTTTTATGCACGATATATCCCTTCCTCTGGAGTGGACAGAACTGACATTATAATACGGTGTCCAGTGGCCTTAAAATAAAAAACCCAATTCAATATATAACAGTTCCAACTTTAAAGTGATTCAGTGTTTCTATTAAAGTGTATTTCTAGCTAGTCAATATTGCCTTGTTGAAATAAATAATAAACAACTCCAGTAATCAATGTGTACAACTATTATTTTATTCATCAAAATATATATATGTTTTAAACAAATATTTGAAACATAGAGATATGAGTTAAATTGCTTTTTTTTATATTCTGTAATACAATGTTAATACAATGTTAAACATAATATTGTCACTTGACATGATATCAAATGTGGCAGAGAAAAGGCATGATATGTTGCCTTCTGATTAAACAACTATTACTGCTACCACTGTTTTATTATAACAGCGTAATTTGCTGTGTTAGTGTGCATCTGTGAACGAACTGCTTTAATAATAAAAATATCATTTTTTTAAAAGAGCAAAACAAACTGAGTTAAAAACAAATAATTTCGATAGGACACTCCATGCAACATCAATGATACGGAGGGCAGGAATATAGAATTTTTAAATATTACAAGTAACCATGCTATAAGCATTGTTTTTCTTTCTTTTTTTTTGGTAATAACAGCGTGGTAATTACCACCTCCATGTTAAATTGCAATTTTAATACAATAATGAGAATTGAACACAAACTATGTACAATAACACCACAACACTTAGCTGAAACAAATACATATTTATTAGAAAGAAGGTACCATATTCCTCCCTTCAGGCTCTACTTTCAAAACAAAATTAAATTACCATTATATCGGTCATTTAGCAGATATTACTAAGAACAACACTGAAATAATAAATTTATCCGAGTATTTCCTAACATAACGTTTAAAGGGACACAGGGCTATTTGAAAATCATTATCAAAACAAACCATTTTTACATATTACTAATTGTTAATAAAAGTTGCACAAGTACTAGATGTATATCCAAACCTTTGGTATAATATAAACAAACAATTAAAAATTCTAAATGTTATTTAATTAAATGCAAGCAGGTTCAAAGTCAAAATGATATGGCTAGTTGTTCTGCCACTGCTCTAGTGATGACATAAAACATTACAAAGTTATTTTATTTCCCCACATTTCAATTATTTCACTTTTATCTCAGCTTCAAAATACAGTCAAGAAAAGAATAAGGCCGATGTACAATTTAAACCTTTTGAACTTGAATCAGAAATATTCCAAAAGCTTTTCAAAGAGACATTACCGGTCTCCATAAAGAACATAACTACAAGTAAATTTCGAACAATGAAAACATCTGTAAATGGCCAGAATATAATACTTGTGGCTGAAAACATCATGGAAAGCAGTGAAAAAATTGATAAAATTACGTCCGTCTTAGAACCAGTATATTATGATATGTTCACTGTGGCTGCAGATGCCGATACAAACACCAATGAAGCTCTCTTACAGAAATTCTATGAAAATACAAGCAAAAGGGATGTACAAAGTCAAATGAGTGAAATAATTTCAAAAGATTTAAGTCAACAGATACCAGTGAAACAATTTATTGGAGTACTTCATCGTCAACTTTTGACAGATTTAATCAGTCGACGAGCAGATATGTTTCAAGCGTCAGAATCCAAAAAGGAATCGAAACTATCAGAGGCAGATCAGAAAGTTCTTTTCTACATAAGTGGATATATTATTGCAGCAATGGAAAAGCTCTTAAAGAAACACAAGCAGACTCCTCTGTTAAAGAGGAAAAATTGTTATGTGCACTAGAATATTTGCTGAGAAATGCGTCAAATTCGGAAAAAAACATTTGTTACAAAATATTCTTCTTGGACCGAAAAAGTAAATCGTGGGGGTTTAAAAATTCCTAGCGACAATTTTTTCTTGTTTGTTCGTTCATGTGAACAGTGTGTAAGAAAAAACATTGACGAGGAAAATATTCAGCCTAAAACATATAAGAAAGTTGATCTAAGAGAGAAAATCATGGATGATCATATGGTTAAGTATTACGCTGAAAAAGTTGCAAGCGGAAAACTCTCCCAATACATAATTGAACAATGTGTGTCAATATTTCTCTCTGTACGAGGACATTCAGCTGCAAGAAAACGAAAACTGGATTGCTTGGACATTGCGAAAGAAAGTAGCAAGTCTCTAAGAACTGCACTAAAAGATAAGTCAAACCAGGTGGTGTTATCTAAATAAAACATGAATTGCCAGCTGAAAGAATATTTGTTCATGCAGAAGACAAATATGTGTTAGCAAAAAAAAACTAACAATTACTGCTATAAAAAAAGCTTTGTATTCTTCCAATAGTCAAACTTTTTGAAACGCGTTTAATTTGCTATTTGCCCGTTTAGACTCTATATAAGTGTTTGATGGACATAATGTGCTTCAAAAAGTAAACATGTATTTAAAACAAAATTATTTTAGGCCAAATAAAAAAAAGTGTGTTTACTAGTAGTAAACCCCATCATCCGCCCAAAAAAGACATTTGTTTTTAAGTTTTAAAGGTATTAAAGTGTGTGTGTGAGTGTCACTGTGTACATGTATATATATATAGTAGTTCACCCATTAAATGTTCAGAAACTTGTGACTAATTTCAAATTAGTATAAAATTGAAGGATTTTGTTGTCTTAATATCTACAATTAATGATTTATTTTCAGCCACATTACAGTAAACACACTATTTTATTTAACCGTAATCATCTTATGCTTATACTGACAATACTGAAAGTAATTTTAACGAATCAGTGTTCAAAAAACTGGATTTTTTAATAATAATTGTCATATTACCGTAATTATTGTAACAATTGCTAAGTTATGACTAATCAAAATAAATGTAAAAACATTTTCCTGTTCTTTTCTGAAATTATAGCCCATCTCTACTTTAAAGCTCCATTCACCAGAAATATCAATCAATTGATGTTTCTGCATATACATGTATGCCTTGTATTCATACGTTAACGTCTTTTAACATATGCTAGACTATAAAATATGCAATTAAATGTACTAAATATTTGATTTGCACCTTTCAGTTGTTTAATGAAAAATAATTAACTCCAGGTCAGACTTGCGGCGTATGGGTATTTCACTAACTCTGGCTGACACTCCGTGACAATACTATCGCTCATTTGACCGACTTGATTATTTGTCAATAAACTACCGAAATAATTGAACAGTATGTTACTCAATTAAAAAATAACTTATATTTTATGACAGGACTTCGTAAATTGATCCAAAATGAGTTTTTCGTGAGTTTTGAAACTTTCTACGACCCAGTCATAAAACTATTATTAGATATTAACAAGCTTTAAGATTCAAGTTTATTACACATCTCTCCATTCTCTTTTACATATGTAACATGTCATATTATTAATTTCAACTGGTTTAGTAGCCTTTACAACCGGTAAAGTATAATTTTAATATGTAATAACCTTCATGATTGCCACGTTTCCCTTATATATAAATCAGGATTTCTTAAGAACAAAATCTTAAGTCAGTAGATGGTTGCATGCAAATGTGTGTGTTGCTGGGTCATCATAAAAGTACTCACGTACGGGTATAAACACTTAATTAAATCCAATGATCACATTTTATATATATATTCCATATATTTGAGAACACACCACATTAATTTCTAAAAGAAAATGGTTTAAAACACAATCATCAGTTTTGCACATTCGACTTAAGTCTAGTTTGAGCGATATTTTCTCTTTTGGCAGGGATGAATTGTCCACAGGAACTCAAATCTATTTCGTGTGACGTTTTCTCTTTGGCAGCGGGGTGTTGTCCACTGGAGTCAACTCTAACTGACGTCGTGTATTTCCCCGGAAAGGCGCAATAGCTTGACTGCCTACAGTGCGAATCTGCGTCATTGCATTGTTGAACGCGTTTAAGTTGGGATTGTTGTTACAGCCTTGGGTTGATCGATGTATCCCAAAATGCTATTCAATGGGATCCTGATTAAACTTTTCTGTCAAGACAAATGGCATCCCATCTGCAAGACTGTACCGAACACATTCAACAACCGAACAGACAGTTAGTTCTAGGCGTTTGGTAACTAAGCGTCATCCCATTTTTCTGTGTCTTTGAAAATTCACCGACTCTATTGTCTATGCTGATCCTCCAGCTTTCAAAGTAGCCTAGGAAGTCGTCTAGCAAATACTGTAATCGAGGATCATCATCCGATGTAAAGAGCTCTAAATTTGAATGTTTCGTTATTTTTGCCTCACCCAAGTGTCTAACATTTAAGCAGTCAAAGAACTTGTTCATATGCCTAATAAAAACCACGGTTTCCGAAACGTTATCCCCATACTCCATTTCTAATGCATTTGCAACAGTGGAAGAGAGAACTTGGGCAGCTAGATTGACTTTCATTGTTCCATATGGTGTTAAATCTATATGCGCCTTTGACAGTTTGGGACACACACGATACAGGCCACTACAGTGGTGATTGTACAAGTCCACAATGTGCAACCAAGATAAATCTTTGCCATTGTTCCACATCCTTCTCGTCATCTTATGTGAAAACGAATTTGCAAAGCAATTGCGAGCTGTTTTTAACAAATGTGGCGGATCTGATATGAAGTAAATGTATCTGTTGTCCGCAGAAAAGGAATTGTTTGCCTTGTAAACAACACTGTGTATTTTGATACTTCTATTCGTAAACACACGTTAAACCGTTACATTAATACGAGGGCATTAATTAAAAGGAGTACATTTGAATTTGTGATTTTGTTTTAGAATAATTCAATATATTAATTCTGTATAAATTGATAAAAATCAACTGAGCAACGGACCACCAAAATAAAATAAAACTGAATATAATATGAAATACCCGAGGGTATTTACTAACTATGGTTCAGCGACAGGGATAGCTATTGTAAACTGGGTGATAAAACAACATCGCAATGTATTTGCAAAGCATTCTTACAGATGTTTATGCTTTTTATTACAGATATCATATTGCGGCCTTTATTACTGTTCCTATAATGAGCAGCTTTCACCACTTATATCCATTTATATTTACAGATTTTCTGGTATGCCTCACCACAGATGTGCCATTTTTCAATATGTCCGATTGTCCGGAATATATATGTATTTTGTTGACCCGTCAATCTGCCTATGTTACAGGCGTGCGGTCTTATACTGGTCATATACACGGCCATAGCTGCTGTTTATCCGGAATATAGTTGTTGACCAGTCAATGTATGATCAAATGTTTTATACATATTTCCATTATGCCTCATGGTGGATGATACATATATTATGCCATCAAATTCTGCTTTTTGGTCATGGCTTAAACCCCCAGTTTTCGACACGAGCTTGCCCGCCTACCGCGTCGATTATTGCGGGACACGTGTACACGTGTTGTCTACACGTGTTTGCGTGTCTTGGCATTGCCAGCACGTATCTGACTAACACTGAGTGAAAACGATATAGTTTACATGATAAATAACCGCTAATTTATTATTATGCTTCCGATATCCGGAGTATAAATTAAAGTAAAACAGTTCTTAACCATTAATTTATTATTATGCTTCCGATATCCGGAGTGTAAATTAAAGTAAAACATTTCTAATCAAGCTATCTTCCGATTTTCCGGAGTCTAATATATTCAATGACCAGCCGAAATGCCGATTGTGTTTATACAGGGCGGCGGTCGTATTTATAAAATATTCCCGATTGTCCGGAATATACTTATTGGTGAACTTCCGATTTTCCGGAGGCTAAAATTTTCAATGACCGGCCAATATGCCGATTGTTTTATACAGGGCGGAGGTCTAACTTACTTTAGAATATTCCCGATTGTCCGGAATATACTTATTATATATGGTATGTGAACCTAGAATACAAAGTAATGAGGTATATAGAGAATAATAAATGGGCTTTAGCTCTAGGGCTGATATGGTTCGAGGGTCTGATATAGGGTGTGATATGAAAATACACATATTTTTATTCTATTTATCATATACTTGAGCTTTGTCGAAATTTTAACTTCAGCTTAATCACTACGCTGTTTTCCAGGGAGAAAAAAAAAGATTAGATCTAGTCCATTCTGATATGCTCATGTATGTCACGTAAGTGGTACCCAACATTCATTTTTGTCCGAAATCTTATTGAAAATGAATTCCATTGAATTTGAAATTTTCTGCTGAAGGTGTATTGTCATAAGTGTTTATTTTATCCACGGATAATGATTATATAGCTAATAATCTGCCGCGAAAACAGGATGGAAGTAAGTAATGAAACACTGACGACAAAGAATACCCATGACAAATCGTATACAATCGTAAATAATCGGTTATTTCCGTATCACTCCGGTAAAAGGATCGAGATGAACATTCGGTTATTTCCGTGATATGACATTTTTGCACCTATATTTCATGGCTTTATTGCCCGGCTTTATTGCCCGGCAACGAAATCCTGATGGATATGACTAGCTAGGTCTATGTCGTATCGTATATTCAAAAACCACGTATTCATAGGAAAGTATGTGATAAATGAGTAGAGCATCTTCAGTTATCCGAAATCTAAACCTTGAATACAAAGTAATGAGGTATATGAGAATAGCATCCTAAGTTAGCTGATATCTGAACCTAGAATACAAAGTAATGAGGTATATGAGTATAGCATCCTCAGTTAGCCGAAATCTGAATCTAGAATACAAAGTAATGAGGTATATGAGTATAGCATCTTCAGTTAGCCGAAATCTGAACCTAGGATACAAAGTAATGAGGTATATGAGTATAGCATCCTCAGTTAGCTGATATGTGAAACTAGAATACAAAGTAATGAGGTATGTGAGTATAGCATACTCAATTAGCTGATATATTTTCTCTCTTGCATGTAGCATCATCTTATTGTCCTCTATCAAGCTCGTTCATATGGTGACCCTGAGGTTACATTTGGCTCCTCCCCATGAGTCGCATGTATCTTTGTATAACTAAAAAGCTACTCTATCAGGGCTACCGTTACCATAAACTTCGTAAAACCTTTGCAAAATTGTATTATCGTAACCCTGATCTTCTTTCCCAATATAAAATTAATTTGAGAGCTCTTCTGCGACAAGGACTATTACAACCTGACTTCTATGATGACGTGATTTACAAACTGTAAGATGCTTGGTCATATCCCTTTCATACTATCTTTGTTAAACTTGTTAAAAGGTTTATCAAAAGAGGTTATGACCCTATCATTTTGCAACGCACTGCATGCTTGTGGGGGACCATTTACACTTCGCCACTATGCTTTCCTCTTTAATTTTGCGATGACCGGACAGGCTGTGGACCCTATAATGACGTCTACCTAAAGCCCAAAAGGACGGTGACGTTAGATGTTTGTGTGCAATATTGTCTTGTCGTGCCCTTTATTGTTTGTTCTCTTGTTGCTCTGCAAAGTCATTGAGTACCTTCTTTGTGGCTTTCTAGGCTATTGTTTTTTTGTATTTATATATACACGAGCATCTGTGTATTTTACTTATATTGCCTATTAATGTTGCCTTGTTGGTCAGAGAATAGTTCATGGCGTTTCGTTTTAATGGGATGACATTAGGGTAAGAGGGAAGTTTTTTTTTGCCACTGACCGTTCCAAGGCGGTAGCCCTATTGTCAACCCTTATGTGTTTGTGATGTCTTATTTGGCCTTTTATTCATCTTTTAAACTGTTCTTTGTTTCTGTGTGTGTTTGTGGTTGACTGTCGTCCTTAAATGCTACTTTTCCTGTTCGATTTTATATCTATATTTACCTTTACTTATATAGAGAGAAACTTGAAAAAGCTTCTTGTCTGAAACTACAAGAGCCAGAGGTTTAATATTTTGCGTTTACCATTATCTTATGTCCTCTACCAAATGTGTTTAAATGGTGACCTTGGAGTCATATCTGTCCCCACCCGGGGTACACAGTTTTACATATATATAGAGTTATATAGAGATCATCTTTAAAAAATCTTCTCCTCAGAATCCGCTTGGTCAATTTTGATTGGTGATCAAATTAGGTCAGTGCGGTATCCAAGATGGCCACCATAGACAAAATATTTCTATTACTTCTTGTACACAGGGAACCTAGTGCCGTGTGTTCTAATCCCACTTGTTTCTTTTTTTTAACTCTTTTTTTAAATTCGGTTGTGGGTATTGTTGTGTGTTGCACTTGTAAGAACGTATTAAATAGAATATAATGATGATACCCTTTGATATCAAGTTTGCTCATTTGAAGTTCCTGGGGTCAAAAATGGCCGCCCCCACCACGGGGTCTAAAGTTTGTATATAGAGATTTTGCATGTGTTTACTCCATGCTTGGTGGTGGACCCTTTTACAGTTCGCCACTATGCTTTCCTCTTTAATTGTACGATGACCGGACAGGCTGTGGATCATATGATGACACGCATACCTAAAGCCCATTGGGACGGTGGCGTTTGATCTTTATTGTCGTGCCCTTAATGGGTTATTCTCTTGTTGCTCTGGCTTCTGCCAAGTCATTGAGTACTTTCATTGTGGCTTTCTATGCTATTGTTTTTTAGTATTATATTAACACGAGCATATTTGTGTTTTACTTATATTACCTATTGATGCTGCCTTGTTGGTTAGAGATTAGATCATGGCTGGGATTTCTTTATTTACACTGTCCTGTTTTATTGGGATGACATTATGGTAAGTGTGAGGTTTGGTGCACCCTACAACCGGTTTAAACCCCCAGTGACCTGCTTTGCCACTGACCGTTCCAAGGCGGTAGCCCTATTGTCAACCCTTTTTGTGTGTGTGATGTCGTTTGCATTTATTATTGCTTTTGCCTTCTTGTTTGTCTGTTTGCGTGTTTGTTTCTGTGTTTTGTGGTTGACTGTCCTCCTTGAATGCTACTTTCCCTGTCCGATCTTTTTATATTTCCTTTACATAGACCTACAAAGGGAAAAAACTTAAAACAAATTCAGTCAGCATTTGGGAGCGAACGCTTTTTTATCATTGCGAAGATCCTCAAGTGATCGATTCAGAGTCATTTTGGCCCTCTTTTTTTTAAATGACAGACATTGGAGTATTACAGATACATGTTCTTAAAAAGGTACACATCGCACACAGTGTGCCTTGAAAAGCAAAGTTATCAAGTAAATCAATTCCAGAAGGAGTATTACATGTAATTACATATTCTTGGTGAATACATTTTTTCTAACGACGGTATTGTCTTTTAGTGGAATTACATTCGACCAAATACAATTGTTTTTCTCATGTTTGTGTATCTTGTTCAACTGAGTCAGACTTAGTCAGCATGCAATCACGTGATTGCCATTTTTAGTGCCATTTGTAATCATATGCTAATTAACCGACAACCACTATTACAATGACCCATTGTCTACCAGTGGGATTCCTGTGCGTACTCTGAACAGAATAAAACACAAAACCCTTAACCTGTGGACGACTCGGATATACACAGTAGAAGTGTGATATTTCTTCACGTTAAGTCAGATGTTTAACATTTCTTTAAGATATAAATGTTATTGATCAGTGTTAACTACATTCAGGAGAAAGAACACGTCATTTTGAAGCTAAACTTATTTTGTATGAAATGTCACTCGTTCTGTATTGGCTCTTTTTATTGCACCATGACGCATAACAAACGCTATTTGCGTGTGCGTTTGTTTTTTGTTTTGCTACCCTTAGACATATATTTCATCCATTTGCATTTTGATTGCACTTCCGATTGCGAAATATATTCTGCAAATAATTGCGGACCATATTCCGCCGCATATGGCCATGGAAAGAAAATGAGATATAAGGTCCTATACAAACCACAGCGTCCAAACGCAAAGGCATCGTAGGTCCGCACTGTACTACATACAACGGGCAATATTTAATTGTACTTTTATATAGTAATCAATCTGCAAACAGATTGCAATAACCTTGCCAATAAAGTGCAAACTTTGCATCTAGTTTGTGAAAGGTTTGATATGTATGCTTGTCGCAAATAGTTTGATTCCAAATTATTATATAATGCATAGACCGTAATTTACGATTGCAAAATATAAGTTGCAAATAATTGCGGAATATATTCTGCAGCATATGGCCATGGAAAGAAAACTTATTGCGCGAGCAGATTGCAGATGTTGCAAATTGGGCAAGCGAACATGATACAAACCAGTTCTGTGATACCTGCAATAAGTTTACAAACAACTTTACTTTTAGATAGGAACAGATTACAATAACCTTGCCAATAAAGTGCAAACTCTGCATCTATTTCGCAAAAGGTTTCATTCTTGTCGTAAATAGTTTGATTTCAAATTATTCCATAATGCATACAACGTAATTTTGTATCATATGATAGTATAACAGTAATCAGGTGATTGAAGTTTATATTCATATGCTAATTAGTAAAAACATTCAGCCAAATCAGTTGAAAGTTCGGTATTCAGTATGGTGGTCACGTAACTGTTTAACGTGCTGGGGTCCGTTTCAATAAGCAACTTACGCAAGGTTTCTGACGTAAGTTTTGCGTACGCTCTTCTTACCGTATTTCGAGCGTTTCAATAAAAAAGTTACGCATAATTTTTTTCCAGATTTGCGTAAGTTTTTGCGTAACTCTACGCAAGCTCTTAGGCTTGCGTAAGTCTTGCGTGAGTGTGTAAAAGAACGCAACAATCGACAAAACAAGATGGCCGCACACTTGCTTTTTGCATTTCGAGCCCGAATTAATCGTCGTGAGCGAGGTTTTCGTGAGCGAACTAATTCACTTCTAACCATGAGAGACAGCGAACTAATAGCACGTTATCGATTTCCAAGAGCAAGCATAGAAAGTTTAGTTGAGATAATCCGAGATGATATTGAGTGTCTTCATGTCCGGAGTTTACCTCGTCCGGCCTGCTTCAGATTTGTTCAGTACGCCTATGGTAGGCGGATTCAGACTTTCATCAATAAGCGTACTTTCAAAAATGTCTTGCTTCTTACTAAGTCTTGTAGCACGATGTGACGTCAAGTAGGGCTAACTGGTGCGTCAACACGTTAAACATGACGTCATGCGACATTGTAAACATGACGTCATGTGCGTGAACATGCGCTAATTGCTTAGCCTTTGATCTACACTGTTTGCAAGTGAAAGTTAGATGCATGAAGCGGTCTGGCAATGGGGAAGGGAATGGAAATATTTTCAGAAACATATAAGTAAAAGGATACTTATCTAATGTATTCTCACATAAAAACAATTCCGGAGGATCATGCTACCCCGACCCCCAACCCCGCTATGATAAGTTAAACATCGGGCATATCCTGTTATTTGGGCCTAGCTATGTACCTGTAGTCCGGAGTAAAGGTTTATGTAATTCGTGAACATTAAATAATTTTAAAGTATTGAGCTTCGCGCGAAGCGAAGCCCCGAACATTAAATAAAACGAAGCCAACAGTCACGAGTCGCCCCGTTTTTCTATTCCGTGGTTGATCTTTGTTGACATTTTCAAAGGAAATAAGAGTAGAGTGTACATAACAAAACAACGCGGTCACAATATCAAACTTCTTCAGTTGACTTCTCTACTGTCTAGCAGGCGAACTCAGCCGAGTTGTTTTCAACCACACCTTTCTTAATAGTACGCCTTATCTGCGAGTGATTGTTAAACAAGTGCATTCTTTCATGTTTACTAATCTAGAGATATAAAAAAGGATATATATCTATGTCTCTGATTCATTTCATACTGCTAATAATTGCTGATATTTATTAGTGGTAAACTTTGTCCATTAGTATAAATTAAACATGACTAGCAAACACTCTATAAACTAGAAAGGCGCATCCGTATTGTAAGCTTCGCACGAAGCGATTGCCCCGAACATTAAAAAAAATAGCGTATATCACACAAGCGAAGACCCAAATCCCTTACAAATTCATATTTTATAATTTATGACAAATAGTGTGAATGGTGTTATAAACGCCAAAAAAACATGCCGGGCGCAGCGAGGTGTATAACAAGGTGTATATCACAAACGCCAAAACCTCTCTGATAATGACCACTCAAAATTAAATTATTAAAACATGTCTGTCGAAATTAAAAAACTTTGATTTGAAATGAAACCATCACATATTTAAACAAGAGCTGTCGGAGAAAAGCGCAGCTCGACTGTTCGATTGTTCAGAGAATAATAAATTATATAGCTAGTATATACCATCAGAAAATGGGGGCGCAACATAGCTATGTGTAAGTATTGACCAAAACTACACAGAAATATGTAAAAAATAAATAAATTCGAGTTTTGAGTGGGGTGGGGGGGTTTGAGAGGCGGGGGTTGGTGGTGTGGAGGTCGGGGTGGTGAGGTCAACAAATACGTGTAATAGAGGCTATGTAAGCATTCACCAAAACAACACAAAAATATGTAAAAAAAAACTAATTAAAAAATCGAGTTTTGAGTGGGGATGGGGGCGAGGCGAGGGGTGGGGACTGCAACATATATGTGTAAGAAGCTATGTAAGAATATACCAAAACAACACAGAACTATTGTGAAACAAAATAAAAATAAAAATATTTCTAGAGTGGGGGAGTGGGGGAAGTGTGGGGGGAGTGGGGAGGGGGACAAGATCGCTATGTGTAAGAATTGACAAAAACAACACAGAAATATGTCAAAAAAAAAAAAAGGGGTGAGGAGGGGGGATAGTGGAGAGGCAGGCAGTGTGGTGGAAGGGGCAACATATATGTGTAAGAAGCTATGTGTAAGAATTGACCAAAACAACACAGATATATGTAAAAAACAGTAGACATTAAATATTACAGTTTCTAGCGTGGGGGTGGGGGGTGGGGTAGGGGGGCAACATAGCTATGTGTAAGAATTGACCAAAACAACACAGAAATATCTAAAAAAAAAAAATATATATATTGAGAGTGGGGTGGGTGGGGGGGGGGGGGGGAATAGCTACGTGTAGTAAGAATTGACAAAAACAACACAGAAATATGTAAAAAAA
Source organism: Cyrtodaria siliqua (assembly GCA_037043455.1). Lineage (NCBI taxonomy): Eukaryota > Metazoa > Mollusca > Bivalvia > Adapedonta > Hiatellidae > Cyrtodaria > Cyrtodaria siliqua. The sequence goes on along the minus strand of JAWPHD010003110.1, from coordinate 100,989 downwards.
GTGGGGTGAGGAGTGGGGATAGTGGAGAGGCACCCTCCTCCGCCCCACCCACCCAGCCTAATCCATCCCGCCTAACCCACTCGAAACCCGATGTTTTTTTAAAAATATTTCCGTGTTGTTTTGGTCTATTGACAGACTTATAGCTACATTTCCCCCCTTACCCGCCCCAACACCCACACTCCGGCTAACCCACTCGAAGCCCGATATATTTTTTATTTTTTTTTATACATATTTCTGTTTTGTTACGGTCCATTACTAGATTTATAGCTATATTGCACCCCCACCCCGCCTAACCCACGCGAAACCTTTGTTTTTGTTTTTGTTTTACATATTTTTGTGTTTTTAGCTCTACTGGCCGGAGGCCAGCAGAGCTTATGGGATGGCGAGTTGTCGGTCGTCCGTCCGTCGTCCGTTGTTAACTTTTGTCTTGTGACAACTCTCGGGCCTTTATTTTTCATCCGATCTTTACCAAACTTTAACAGGTTGTTAATATTAATAAAAGCTCGGACAAGTTCGAAAACCAGCCAGATTGGAATACTTTCACCGGAGTTATGGCCCTTGTTTTGCTGAAAAATGCCATATTAAGACTTGTGAGCACTCTAGCACCTTCATTTATTATTTGAACTTTACCAAACTTACACAGATTGTTGATATCAATGAAAGCTTGGACAAGTTCGAAAACCAGCCAAATCAAATCAATAACACCGGAGTTATGGCCCTTGTTTTTTCTGAAAATTGCTATTTTCTGCCTTGTGAACGCTCTAGCACCTTCATTTATTATTTGATCGTTACCAAACTTCCACATATTGTTAATACTAATTATAGCTTGGACAAGTTCGAAAATCAGCTGAATTGGTTCAGTAACACTAGAGTTATGGCCCTTGTTTTTTCTGAAAAATGCTATTTTCTGCCTTGTGAACACTCTAGCACCTTCATTTATTATTTGATCTTTACCAAACTTGCACAGATTGTTAATATCAATGAAAGCTCGAACAAGTTCGAAAACCAGCTAAATCGGATCAGTAACACCGGAGTTATGGCCTTTTTTCCCCCTGAAAAATGCTTTTTTCCCCCTTGTGAACACTCTAGGGCCTTTAATATTAATCGGATCTTTACTTAACTTTGCCAGTGTCTTTATATCAATGAAAGCTCAAACAAGTTCGAAAACTGGCAAGATCGAAATAATTTCAATGGAGTTATGGCCCTTGTTTTGCTGAAAAATGCCATATTAAACCTTGTGAACACTCTAGCACCTTCATTTATTATTTGATCTTTACCAAACTTGCACAGATTGTTAATATCAATGAAAGCTCAGACAAGTTTGAAAACCAGCTAGATCGGACTATTAACAGCAGAGTTATTGCCCTTGATTTAGTTAAAAATGCTATATTTTGCCTCGTTAAGACGATAGGGGCTTCATTGTTCATCCGATCTTTACCAAACTTAATCAGATTGTTAATATCAATGAAAGCTCGGACAAATTCGAAAACCAGCCAGATTGGACCAGTATCGGCGGAGTTATGGCCCTTGACTCAGTTAAAAATGCTAAATGTTGCCTCGTTAAGCGATAGGGCCTTTATCGTTTACTCGATCTTTACCAAACTTTACCAGATTGTTACTATTAATGAAAGCTCGGACAAGTTCGAAAACCAGCCAGATCGGACCAGTATCGGCGGAGTTATGGCCCTTGATTTAGTTCAAAATGCTATATTTTGCCTCGTTAAGACAATAGGGCCTTCATTTTTCATCCTATCTTTACTAAACTTTACCACATTGTAAATGTCATTGAAAGCTCGAACAAGTTCGAAAACCAGCCATATCGGACCAGTAACAGCGCGGAGTTATGGCCCTTGATTTAATTAAAAATGCTATATTTTGCCTCGTTAAGACGATACCCCGGGGCTTCATTTTTCATCCGATATTTACCAGATTTTATCAGATTGTTAATATCAATGAAAGCTCGGACGAGTTTGTAAACCATTCATATTGGACTAGTAACAGCAGAGTTATGGCCCTTGATTTAGTTCAAAATGCTATATTTTGCCTCGTTAAGACGATAGGGGCTTCATTGTTCATCCGATCTTTACCAAACTTTACCATCTTGTTAATATCAATGAAAGCTCGGATAAGTTCGAAGACCAGTCAGATCGGACTAGTAACAGTGGAGTTATGGCCCTTGATTTAGTTAAAAAAGGCTATATTTTGCCTCGTTGAGAAGATAGGGTCTTCATTTTTCATCCGATCTTTACCAAAAATTACCAGATTGTTAATATCAATGAAAGCTTCTAAGTTCGAAAACCAGCCAGATCGGACCAGCAACAGCGTAGTTATGGCCCTTGATTTAGTTAAAAATGCTATATTTTGCCTCGTTAAGACGATAGGACCTTCATTTTTCGTCAGATCTTTATCAAACTTTACCAGATTGTTACTATCAATGAAAGCTCCGACAAGTTTGAAAACCAGCCAGATTGGACAATTTACACCGGAGTTATGGCCCTTGATTTCATTTTCTGAAATATGCTATATTTTGGCCTCATTAAGAAGAAAGGGCCTTTATTTGGCCAAATGTCATTGAAATTTTTCAGGGATGATCAGTACCAAGCCTAGTTGTACATATCGTTACTGTGTTCCAGTTGAATGATTTTGGCGGAGTTATGTCCCTTTAAAGGTTTTAATAAACAAACTTGGTCCTGACTAGTTTTCCTGAACCCCTCTCCGGATTTAAACAAAACTTTTTAGGGATGATCAGTTCCAGGTCTAGTTGTGCAAATCTTTGCCGTGTTCCGGTTGAATGATTTTTGGCAGAGTTATGGCCCTTTAAAGGTTTTAATACACAAACTTTGTCTGGACTATTCTCCTGAACGTCTCCCCACATTCAACGAAACTTTACAGGGATGATCAGCACCAAGCTTAGTTGTGCTTATCATCTTCGCATTCCGGTTAACAGATCTTTGGTGGAGTTATGGCCCTTTAAAAGTTTTTGATACACAAACATTTTCCGGGCTAGTTTTCCTGAACCCCTGGCTGGATTTTAACGAAACTTGACAAGGATGATCAGTATCAAGCCTAGTTGTGCATATCATCACCATATTCGGGTTGAATGATTTTTGTCAGAGTTATGGCCCTTTAAAGGTTTTAATAGAGAAACGTCCAGATTAGTCTGTTCTGGACTCCTTGCTGGATTTCAACGTATCTTGATGGGGATGGTCAGTACCAAGCCTAGTTGCACCTATCATTGCCGTGTTCTGGTTGAATGAATTTTGGCAGAGTTATGGCCCCTTAAAAGGTTTAATACACTAACTTTGTAGTGTACAGACTAGTTCTCAAGAACCTCTGGCTGGATTTCAACGAAACTTGTCAGGGACAATCAGTACCAAGCCTAGTTGCCTATATCATCACCATGTTCTGGTTGAACGATATTTGAAAGAGTTATGGCCCCTTGTGCATAAACTTTATCTTGAGCCAGTAGAGCGTCCACAGGCCCTCTTGGGCCTCTTGTTTTTGTCCATTCATAGACTTAAAGCTATGTTGTCCCCCCCCCACCCCCCACTATCCCCACACCCCTATGTCCAACCCACTCGAAACCCGATTTTCTTTTACATATTTCTGTGTTGCTTTGGTCCATACATAGACTTATAGCTCTGAATAGATCAAAACAACACAGAAATATGTAAAAAAACAAACATCGGGTTTCAAGTGGGTTTGGCTTGGCGGGGTGGGTGGGGGTGGGGAGGGAGCAGGCAACATAGCTATAAGTCTATGAATAGACCAACAACAAATCAGCAATATGAAAAAAAAAATTGCCGTGGCCGGATTTGGGTGGTGGGTGGGAGCGCCAGTAGGGGGAGAGGGAGCCCATACCCTAATATGGGTGAAAAATCGCGATTTCTAGCGAATTTTTTCAGCACTTCTGATTGGCTAATTATATCGTGGCCACGGGATAAATAAGTCGTGGCCACGAGATAAATAAGTCGAGGCCACGACATAATGACATAATAAGTCGTGGCCACGAGATAAATAAGTCGAGGCCACGACATAATGACATAATAAGTCGTGGCCACGAGTAAAATTATTTTTCTCTCATGTCACTTCTATGCCACCGTACACTTAGCATAATGGAATATTGAATGAAACAAAGAACACGTTTTACCCATTACAATATATGTTGTGTAACCGGGCACATGTATACTGAAATAACCTCTTAGGTCATCCTTAAAACAGTGTTGGTTTGCAGGGCTCAGACCGACTCCTACTCGCATTTTTTTTTTCACTGTGCCAAACTGCCAATATTCTCTCGCGATCCATTCCGGTAGATTCTATCATGGATCAATCATCATATAAATCTAGGTCTATGATTCTAAAAAAAAAATCAACAACCTACCTACTCACCTTGAAAATTATGGGTTGGAGCCATACATGTACATGTGATACTTTTGAAGACATAATCTGGGAGATTTAAGAATTTGTTAACGGAGATTTGTCTAAAATCTGTGAGATTCTATAAGAAACCATTTCTTAGATCTCTGGTATAAGTGATGTTTAATAAAATATGTTCATACCTTTAAGTTTTTTTAAAGCATTTGATAACATAAAATAAGGGTAAATGTCATTTAAGAGCTTATAGATCTAAAAAAAATAATAATATAGAGGTTCTTAATTATTAAGTTTTGGTGTGTGTTTTTTTGCTACACTACGCGGTTTGATACACTGTGTGGCTGATCATTGACGTGTTATACTTTGATAACATCACAAATAATAATAACCAAGCTCGTGACTTTTATGACTTTTATCTTCCCCCATGTGTAAGTTTATAAGAATCTGTCATGGCATAGACCGAGGTATAAGTGTTTTTATCGGAACCATGGCTCTGCCGAGGTTCCGATTAAACACTTCCGAGGGTTGGAACTTCCTTTCTGAACCGAATACTCATGATAGATTTTTTTTTGCATATCAGAGACATTTTGTGCGTTGACGCCGTCAGCTACTAATGTTTTGCATGTCCCGCATACCGGATACCGGATGTTCGTGCGCCGGGTGATGATGCGCGCGTGACTTTTATCTTTACCCATAAAGATAAGACTTTAAAGATAAGACTTTATCTTTATGGATACTTTCCATCTCCCATGCAAAACGTGGATAGTCTTCTCCGGTATGCAAGAAAATACTTTCCATCCCCGATGTATACAAGAAATCACATGTATGGTCGGAGTACTGCACGCCAACAATACTTTTGCTAAGGCTGGCCTGGGCATAGTTTGCACTGGTACTGGTAGTGGTAACAATTTGGGGACACATTAGATGTATTCTGCCAAATATAATGACTCTATAATTTAAAACTACAATTGATTCATTGTCAAAGAAAACATGCTCGACCAATCTACCATCTTCTTGTAATCCGGTCTTGCGGATGCCGATGTGACAGCGAGGCGCGCCAATTGTACTTACCTTCGACGCAAGAGAGTACTTACGCAAAAAACTTACGTCAGTTTTTTTGCGTAACTTACGATTTTGCGTACGTTGGTTTTATTGAAACGCACTTACGCAAGATTATATTTTTTGCGTACGCAAATACTTAAGTTAGAATATTTGCGTAAACGTAAGTTGCTTATTGAAACGGACCCCTGGTACGCACTCTGACATAACAAATAAACACGCACTATATTCTTATAAAAGAAATTGGAGAATATGGATTAAATATTACTATAGGTGTTCAACTTAAAACGTAACGCTTTCATTTTGTAACTGAATCAAATATTTTGACATTATCCCCGAATACTCGTATGTTCATTTTAATGTCAAGTCTAATGATTCCTTCGATATAAAACATTATGATATGAACTATTATGTGCTTCCTAGTTTTGCTGCATCAGTATTTTTGAAAATATGGTAGAGAATGAAGTTTTAAAGCAAGAATCTTCAGTTATAAAAATAGCTGCAATATATACAGCTTTTAAATTGCCGTTTAAGGTTATAGTATTCTGATTTGTCCATGTGTGAGCCTAAAAAAGCGGAATATGCTATTTGATTTCAGCTAAAAATTAACATGAAATTCGACTTTGAAAATTATCAAATTTATGAAAACTACTAGTTCAAAACATCAGCTGAAGGCATTGTCATGATGTCCTCCTATATGGAAACTTTCTTCTAAAAAAATAAAGAAAACATATAGACCTTAACATTTGCAAATAATGATGAAAAATATATATTTTGACCGAAGATATATTTATATGTTATGTAATAATAAGGCCACAATAACTATTCTGCTGACTGCCACAGTCTTGCAAACTATAAATAAAATGCTTATTTTGGTTAATTTACAGTGCTCACACTGGCCATTTTCAATTAATAGCCACACATTTTTTAGTTTAAAAAGTAATAGCCAACTTTGACACGTCGGATGAAGCGGGTCCGTCGTAAGAGGATAAACCCTGCCTCCCCTGCCTATTTTTATTTTAGAACCATCTATACCCCCTTCCAAACAACCTATTTTCTAGATTAATTAACAAATAGATCACAAAATGACAACAGTTAGATTTCTTTCATTCATTATGATTTCATTAAATATTTACTTTTGGGCTAGTCATATTTTCACTAATTATTAGGGAATGTATTTGCTGCAGTGGCTGTATATGTGACTGGGTTGCAAAGGTACTATGTAATAAACAATGAGACCACTTAAACAAACAAATAATTGACATGTTCGGTTTCTGGGTTGAACTGGGAGTGGAATGTACGATTCTTACAATTTATTTTTAAAACCTCATAATTTGGGAGAAACACTCATATTGTGTATAGTTTGTGATATTTTTATTAAACACATGAATCAATACATGCACAATGTTTAAATAAACTTGCAAAAACAAAAAACGTTTATGTTTACCTATATATCTATGTCTGCGGTCACGTGACTAACATGTGATTCAAAGTGTGCATAAAGAAATGATCTTCTTTTGTAAATAAAAACATATTTTAACAATAAATCAATGTTTTGATTTTCTTTGGATTAAAATTGTAAACATTACTGATAAGCCGATTGGTTAGTGACCACAATGAGAGATAAATACCGAAGTTCCGGATTGGTTGAATTTATAATTGGGTCTTTCAAGCATGGCTGGCTGTGTCCAAAACAGTTGTGAAAGGTGTGATATGCCAATTATCGAACTAACAGCACTAATTGTCAAACATGTAAAGGAAACTTCACACTTACATTTTATAAAAAGCGTCGGTAAGATACTAGCAAGCTGTCCTATTATCTGTGAAGATGTTAATATTGCGATACAATTAGAACTTTTAATTCAACATTAATAAATAATGAAAAGATGATCCATTGGAAGCAACAAACACAAACAAGAGAGAAAGTAACAGACTCGGTTTTGTTGAGTCTGTTCATTTTATATTGTTGTCTTAAAATGAATCATACGATCATACTTCAATTGCAAACATAGTTTAAAACAATGATGATATGCATTAAGTGGACTTAACATAAGCAAAACTGAACATTTAATGTGACTGTTAGACCGGGTTCTATTAACTAAAGCGCACATACCCCTATAAAGTTCCCCCTTTCCTCCGCCTCAAAGTATCGAATTACCTTTTGCGGCAAAGGAAAGAGCTTTGTAGGCGTATGTTCGCTTTAGTGAAACATACCTGAATCGAGCGCTTTGTTTTGTCGTGAACTCGATATGCAAATGTCTATATATGTCGTTAGGAAATACATGTTAATTGTAAAGGCCTGAATAAAGAAAAAATACAATCTGCATGTTTTATGAGTGATTGCTTTCACATAAATTGCATACTGCAGATATAATTTATCACACACGCTTATGTCGTCGATGCCCAGAGTCTTGGCATGGCCATCTTGGTCCATTGGTTAGTGCCCGACATTCCTCGATATTTGGGAAAATGCTTCAATGCAAATTAAACCGTTTACACTCTGGATACCCACCTCGAGGATACTTTATCGTATAACCGGAAATTCTCCGCCTTAAAATCTAGGTATTGCTAAGGCAATGCAGGCGGTGTGCTTCTCGGGCGTGCAGTAGAAACACACACACATAAACATACACACACACACACACACACACACACACACACACACACAATTCGCAACTCTGTAAAATAACCGCAGGTAATTTATTTTCAATGACACACTGGGCTTGATTACGAGAAAATAGTTAGTGCCAAAACAAGTATTTCAACAATGCAAAAATATTACAATTTGGTAAACAAATGAATGAAATTCGTATATCTTTACACGGTATCTGACTCGCTAGCTTTTAAATTAGTGTAATAAAAGAGATTAAATGTAGCTCGATGACGTAAACGAAAGGTGAATGTACGCCATTCTTCTTTTTAATTGTTGTAATAAGACACACTCTGAGTGAGAACATTGTCAAAGGTCATACGAGGCCATGACCCGCCAATACTTAAGGTAATCTATAGTATCATGCAGGTAATTAAACCTTTTGTTCAAATAATGGGTTTATAATATCAATATATCACGCATCGTAGGCAGTAGATACAGGTTCTAATATTCTGTTTCAGTTTATTATCTTCTTGTCAATCTCTTTTTTGTTTATTTACGGGGATTATGTACTGTATTGTCTCTAGTCTATAATCAGATGTTGCCCTAGCATTATAATAATGCAAACTATTTACTTTAAATGAATCAACCCAATAGACGACAAAACGTGAGCTTGTAAATTATGCTAAATGTAATAACAGATTTAACAAAAAAAAATAGATTTGGTAGAAAACAGTGCGGGAGAAGAAATGTGATACAAGACGAGAACAGCAAGAACAGTAGTTACACAGAATATGAAATATATAATTATATTGTTTTTGTTTACTAGAATCGTGTTTGATGTCTGTTCCATTTTAAATGTATTAATTTCTCCAGTGGGTGTTCTCTAATAAATACTGATAAGGAGATTGTTTGGAAGCAACAAACACAACAAGGAGAATAAAGCAGCAATTGAATCTGTTCATGAGAGGTATTGAGAGACACCTATATTGGGCTCGTTGATCTCAAAGGACCAGTAAACATAACACTACTGATTCGTACTACGGGGAGATGTTTACAACCACCACACAGCACTAAACGAACGCTAGTGTGAATGTTAATAACCACTGATAAGAGAGAACCTTTGGAAACAACAAACACAACTAATACAATAAAGTAGCAAAATCGGTTGTATTGAGTCTAAGTCTAATTTGCTGTGATAATCAAATTGAGTGTTATAATTTTGTCTTCTGTCTTTTTAAATTACTTTTTTTTCTGCAGGGTGTACGCAAAAACTGTGTAGGCTTAAGGTTGAAACGATGCGTACTTAATCTTTCATCTCAAAATTTTGTTGAAGCAAATTTGTTATTTAAGGCAATGAATAAGAACAGAACCTGAGGCTGACTGAGCCTTAAAACTTTGTTGGTTTGCTGTGCTCCGACCTACCACTAAAAAAGCAGATACGTTACCTAAATTTTTTGAACATTTTGGGAACCTGTTTTACATTTTTTAGGAGCACGCCGCAAATCGCACCAATATCGGGTATTTATATATATGTGTATATTGTATATATTGTTAATTTTATATTTTATAATATTACATAAATCAGTCAAACTGAAAACATAGAATAAATGAGACACATTAAAACAGATTGTAAGTATAATACAGACAGGACATTATGTTTTGAAAAAAATGCTTTCACCACTGTAAGAGAACTGAGTAAAAAATACCCTTCCTACTTACATACCCACTTAAAACTTTTTGGGTCGAAGCACAGCAAACCAACACTGTTTATGGATTGCCTAATAATAACGCCGATATCTGCAAATCAACCAAATAGAAATGACCAATGGCAGATACTGGCAGATATTTATTTATAATATTGGTCTGTATGTACTTTTAATACTAATATTACCGCCGATATCTGCAAATAAACTGAATATTAATTATCAATGGTCAATATCTGCAGTTATGTATTGATATTGATCTGTATTTGACTTAAAATTAATATTAAAGGAAATGTAGCGACACAGCCAAGCAATACTTATTATTAAGAGTTCTGAAAAACATTGTCAAGTGTGAAATAATTATCAAAATCGGGTGATAAACAAAGAAGATATGATCATTTGAAGATTCTGTTTAAACAGATATGAAGGCCGCCATTTTGAGATATATATGACACACATTAGAAATGACCATACATGGAATATTTATCAATATGAAAATTTACTAATGGGAAAGATGAAAGCATCTGTTTACTGAAGATTGTATGAACAATGTGTGTACTTAAAGCTACAGAGTCTCTATATCAATCGATTTCTTCTTTGTAGGCGTGTCTTTATTTGTAACTTTATGTTCATCAGCTCATGCCGAAATCGGGTGTTTAAGCGTGCAAATATAACGCAGGACATCATTTATTGTATAAATATCGTCCAATGCACATCGTACTTGTACACAGGTAAAATTATGATTTACAGAAGGAAAAAAGCCTCTTTCGGGACCCGAACACACGATCTTTGATTTCAAGTCAGGTGCTCGGTCCACTATATAACGCTATAACCATTTAACGTTTCTTGAGAAAATGGTATACAAACTACCATTTATTATGAGGCAAAATAACTTAACATATTTGAACTGAAATCAAGATGAATCCATAAATATATAGTCCATCTTGTCGGACGTGTAAATTAACATTGCCTAGTGTAATACTATATGTTATCTGTTATCAATATGGAACTAATATTCCGCCTCAAAACAACCATATCTCGACTTGTTATTTAGATGAGTTTGTGTGTACGCAATTAATAATGCTAAAACATACTAATAAATAGCCGTGGTCTAGTGGAAAAATGTACGGCCATCAAAACTTAAAAGCGAAATGGCAGTGGTTCAAATCCCATTCTGGGCAAGTACTTTTCTTTATCACATATATTCTGAAGCCGTATATTTATCGATGTTACCTGTACGAAGGCTGAAGAAAAATGTGATATTTTACGCATTGATTTCTGCCTTATACACCGACTATTGGGGTGTTCGTCGATTTGAAACTACTTCACACGTAACCCACTCATATTCATGAGTTATTACCAGACAGACAGACAGACAGACAGACAGATAGATTAGGCAGGCGGGCAGGCAGGCAGGCAGGCAGGTAGACAGACAGACAGACAGACATACAGACAGACAGACATACAGACAGACAGACAGATGACAGACTTTAAACTAAATTAAATTATATACCACGTGCAGTGGTGCTTGCGTGCCTGCGAGCCTGCTTGCTTGCGCGTGCGTGTGCTTTCATGCGTGCGTATGCGTGTGTAGGTTATAGTCTCGCCAGAGTCTTTTTGACTTTCCGTTAAATGCAATTTATGATGTTATCTGATTATTATATGTAATAAAATATATTTAATGAATTTATATTATGTTCATAGGTATACAATGTTAATGCAAATATATTATTTTTGCAGTCGTTTTTAACAATAATTATGAGATTATATGAATGGTAGTGCACCGTCCTAAAGTGACAAACGGCAATCAGAATTATATTTAAAACTCGCGGATTTCCGTTGACCTTTCTAGATATCTAACTTATTTGCTAATCAATACTAAACTTTATGGGAATAATCAAAAGGAATAGTGCACTCATATTTCTTATTGTCGATTATGTTTCACCAATAATTATTTGAACCTATGATAAAATAACGAAGAAAATAAGGGTTTGTTTGATTGTATGGCGTTTTACGTCATTTTTAACACATGTAAGGTTATATATGACGGTCGATTTTTTATGGTGGAGGCAGACCACCCACTTTTCCTGGGTAGAACCAGTACTGTACACATCCAGCCATACGTAAGAATCGACACTTCCTCGCTTACAAGTCGAGCTCCCTGTGGCATTCGAACCCGCAGCGGTGAGAGGCGAAGATTTAAAACGCAACGTCTTTAACGAGGAAAACAAGTGAAAATCCAAATGTTAGTACCTTTTAGTTAATGCTATACATGCATATTTCAAGTAAAAATAATACTGGAATAACAACTTATGGACTTGGTTGATATAAATATGTTCATGTATCCCTTTAAATGTAGCTATCTCGCCAACAACAGCCATATTCTATAACATATATACAAGGTTTCTAAAACTACTGACGATGAGGTATATATATAACATATTTTTTGAGAATCCGGATAGCATAGGCACAGTATATTTTCTTTTATATAATATATATTTAACCAGCCAGCAGAAACGCCAAAACTGGAGCGTCAAATTAAAACGTAATTCATTTTACATATATTCAATCACGGGTATTTTAAGAAACCGTGAATAAACCCTAAACATCTGGATAAAGTTTTGACAAAGGGTTTTGTAATGTAATTGTTTCGTTATTTGGCAGGTTAGTTGCTTTAATCTCGCCCATGTGCTAACATGTCTTGAGTTTGCTTAATTATAATGTATTCATTGTTTAAACAGACAGTCATCTATTAATACATATGTCTGGTTGTCTTATTTGTTTAAATTATTTTATAAACGCTTGATATCTGTCACCAAAGTTTAAGTACAATACAAGTATGACGAAATGTGTCCAAACCTTTGATCGTAACCTTCTCGGTGCTGGAGAAACAGTTTTAAGAGATAAATTCAAAGTAGCGAATGTTGTTAATAAGGAGATTTGATTGATTGATTGATTGATTGACTGATTGATTGATTGATTGATTGTTTGATTGATGGATGGATGGATGGATTGATTGATTGATTGATTGATTGATTGATTTATCGATCGATCGATCGATCGATCGATCGATCGATCGATCGATCGATTGATTGATTGATTGATTGATTGATTGATTGATTGATTGATTGATTGATTGATTGATTGATTGATTGATTGATTGATTGATTGATTGATTGATTGATTGATTGATTGATTGATTGATTGATTGATTGATTGATTGATTGATTGATTGATTGATTGATTGATTGATTGATTGATTGATTGATTGATTGATTGATTGGGCTTTTCTCCCTAAACATGCAGAAATGTGTGCAAGTGCAAGGGTATTTTATTTAATGTTTTAATTTTAGTTATTACTGGAACAGTTTTGTTATATGTGCTGCTTTATTATACTCTTATATGACTTTTAAATGTGCCTATGGTTAACAGACTGTGACTCATGTAAGTGGCAATACGCATGCTTTACAACTTGAATTCCTAGAGAACTCGTCTGAAAAATTTGAATGGTATAAACACATATTTTGTAATGTTGAAAGGTTACCATTTCACTTGCTGAAATGACATTTTCGTAAACCAGTCTACTGATTTAATCCATTCGCAACATCTCCTACACTGCTTTGCGGGATGCCAAAGAATGACGGGATTGGCCGAGCGTTCACGATTGATAGTAGCTAGTTATCTGCCGAGAATAGATGGCGCCACCGAACCTGGTTCAGCTACTTTGGTGTTACTCGGTCTTTATCGTACGATAAACAAAAAAAATCATTCGTCAAAAAAAATTGTAAAAAGACTCGGTTAATATTCACTTCTGCTAATACTGGGGGGGAATTGAGAGCAGAATCAAAGAAAGTTAAAAAAACTCAGCTGAGAATCATCTCGCTAAAATAACTTTCTTTGATTCTGCTCTTTTTACCATTGATTGCGATACTTTAGGCATAATTATATCTTTATGGACTGAGAATTAGAGCTGAAATGCGTGTGTTTACTTACCGAGTCGAGACAAATCTTCGTTACGGATGATCATCTCATGACGTCGATTACTAGGCTTGATTTTATATAACTGTAATATAAAACTTTTGTTTGTATGGGGTTTTACGTCATGTTCAACACATGTAAGGTTATATATGACGGTTGATTTTTTTGTGGTGGATGCAGACCACCTACTTTTCCTGGGTAGAACCCGTATGGTACACATCCCGCCATCCGTAAGAATCGACACTTCCTCACAAGTCGAGCTCGCAGTGGGATTCGAACCTGCAGCTGTGAGAGGCGAGGTTTACAACGCAACGTCGTTAACCATTCGGCCACGGAGACGATAAAAGCATCAATATTAATACATAGACTAGATTCAATACTTTCAGAATTTTAGTAATTATTAAGTCATGCCTGACAAATGGAATAAAATCCGACCGTTTAATAAAATGTGATTTGGCATTGTTTACACTTCCATATTAAATTTCAGACAGAAAATTTTAATTCAGAATCAGATTCTCTATATTTGCTACAATTTAATAAATTTTATTTGACTTCTTTACATCAATGATTAAGTAAATTGTCTCGATGTCGCTCTGTATCGAATTTTATCACGTAACTTACAGAGAAGGAGTGAAATAATTTTATATTTTGGATAATCCGCTACTGAAAAAACTATGCAAATGAGGGCGGACAGAAAATAATCAAAATGATAGAAAAATACATTAGGTCAATCTGAAATAGTTATGTGATAAATAGATGTGAATTATGTGAAAAATAGAATCTCAAGGATTGTAAATTATGTGACAATTTGTATCTCATTCATGGTCATTCATTATTGAAATCTACAAAATATTATGATGCAAACTACTTTTATGTTAAATTTGTCAATCTTTCAATATACTCTTTATCCGTGCATAATTAATTTAATCCTAGTAACTCCAGCAATTCACATAAATATTATAAAGAAAACTTGTAAATAATATAACTAAAAAATCCTTTCCTTTTTCAGTCACCATATGGAAACCCATTTATTCTCCCTGTCTTAGATGTGAGGGGTCAGGGTAGCCAACCCATCACACTGTACAAAAATAACATATATATAACGAAAAGTAAATTTGCAGTTAAAGGGACACATGGCAATCTTGAACTTTACATCAAGTGTTAAAATTGGCACCTTGATTCATTTGAATTTAAAAAAATTGAGATTAAAAACAAAACAAATGGGGTGCCGCAAGTTTCAAACAAATCAAAATTGCTAGTGTAATAATGATAAATACATTTATGGCTTTATAATCGCAAGTTATATGATAAACTAGTTTAATTTAACATTTTTAAAACCGGTGGTTTTTATAGAGTATTATAGACTTAAATTTTGCCCTCGACTCCATAATAAATTGATATTGTCATCATCAGCACTTTTATTGATGTCGGCCAATCATGGTAACATAACGTTACGTCTGCTTCACATGGTCACGTGTGTTCCTCTTTGATAGCATCCTAACACGAAACACAACATGGTGTCAGAAGTGGGATTTGAACCCACGCCCACATTCGCTTGGAGCGACACTATTACAAAGAGGAAGGCCTATTGCTTTTGCTTCTAAGTCTCTTACTCCCACAGAAGTAAATTACGCACAAATTGAAAAAGAAATGTTTGCTATTCTCTTCGGATGCAAGCGATTTCACCAATTTGTCTATGGTAGAGACGTGATAGTAGAAAGTGACCATTTGCCAATAGAGTCTATCATGAAGAAGCCTCTTTATCAAGCTCCCGCAAGGTTACAGCGTATTATGTTACAGTTACAGCGCTATAATCTTAATGTTACACACGTTAGTGGTAAGAACATACCCGTAGCTGACACGTTGTCTAGGAATTTTCTCCCCGACACGTACCCTGGACTGTCTGATGGCATGGAGGTACAAGTTCATACTGTACTCTCTAATCTTCCCATAACTGACCGTAAACTAGACCAAATCAAAACTCAGACGGAGCAAGATCCGCAACTGCGCTTACTCAAACATGTCATTCTACAAGGTTGGCCCGACACAAGAAAACAGTGTCCCTCTCAAATTACAGAGTACTGGAATTACAGGGACGAAATGACTTGTATAGACGGACTGATTATGAAAGGTGACCGAATTGTAATTCCTCGAGCTCTCAGGTCTCAAATGCTCGAAACAATACATTCAGGACATATGGGTATTGACAAAAGTCTACAGAGAGCACGCAGTTTGCTATTTTGGCCAAGAGTTACGTCAGAAATCAAAGAAATGGTTTCAAAATGTTCAATCTGCCTTGAACGTAGAAATGCAAATACCAAAGAGCCGCTAATGCCACAACAAATCTCATTCGGATAATTTACTCACTATTAACCGGAGTACCTGAAGATGAAATTATTCACGAGCTTGCGCCACAGTTGGTAACTGCGGCTCGCCGAATAACCATAAAGAGGAATGACAAAATTATCAGTACAAATACTATCATCCTCACATTTGCAACACCCGTCTTACCAAAAACAAAAAAGGTGGCATATCTGCAATTGCATGTTGACGCCTAAATTCCAAACCCGTTACGTTGCTACAACTGCCAAGGCTTTGGGCACCACAACTCCAGGTGTACTAAAGAAGAACGTTGTGGTAATTGTGGCGAGTCTGAATTCAAGCATAACGAATCAGATTGTCCTAACGACCTCAAATGTACCAACTGCGGTCTAGGACATCACGCAAATTCAAAATTATGTGAAAAATTTAAAAAAGAAAAAGAAATCATAACAGTCAAATATACACAAAACATTCCCTTTCCAGAAGCACGAAAATTGATAGAAGAAAAATATAAAATTTCAAGTGCGACCTCTTACGCATCTATTCTTAAAACAAAAGCAACACACACAGAATGCAGGGATGCAAGTACGCAATACGAACCACAGTCAGAAATTCAAAATGCAAAGAATACTTCCTCAGTCTCAAATCTAAACAAAAGTCAACAAATACCACTTAACAAACCAAAATTTAACTTTTCACTTAATCAAACTTTTTCATTTAAATCAAACACAAAATCGGCAAGCTCTGGCAATGTCAAGAGCATGTCAAATTCTCGGAATTGGAAAGCGGGTCCTTCTAAGACTGTGAAGTCTAGAAGTTCCCCAGTCGTGAAGCCTAATACTTCCTCGGTTGGAAGGCCTAGTACTGCTCCAACTAAGGAAGTTGGGAAACCTAGTACTTCTCCAACTAGGGATCACAAGGAGCAGCCAAAGGTGTCTAACGGCCCTATTGAGCTGCATAACAAATTCGAACAGCTCATGGACATTTCAGAGCCAGCAGCTGCACTGCCACTTCCATCCTCTCATGAAAAGTTAGTTGAGGTGCCACTTCAGCTGACTTCTTCCAGGGAGGAGGATTCATCAGTGGAGATGTCGCTGCTTGAGTCTCCTAAAACCTCTCCTAAATCTAAGGCCAAAAATAAAATTAAAATTCGCGTTAGCGCTAAATAATGGAAAAAACTAATAAGATCATTCAATGGAATTGTCGAGGTTTAAAACCAAATTGTGATGAAATCAGCTTAATTTTAAATGAAGACAACCCTATTGCCTTTTGTGATAAGGTATCTTTTGAACAATACTCACTATACAATCATATTTGTGATACCGGGGACAAGGCGACTGGTGGAGTTTCGATAATCGTTAATCGAAACATTCCTCACAGACCTGTTACGTTGAAAACAAATTTGCAAGCTATTGCGGTCAGTGTTACTATGCACAGAGTCATAACAATATGTTCCTTATATTTACCACCCAGTTCTTCACTAGACCCTAAAGATCTAAATCACCTAGTTGCACAATTGCCATCACCTTTTATACTCTTGGGCGATTTTAATGCACACAACTACATTTGGGGTTGTAAAGATATAAACGATAAAGGCAAGAAAATTGAAGATTTCTTAGCCAAAAACAATTTGTGTCTTTTTAATAATAAGTCACATACTTATTTATATCCTGCTACAGGCTCTCATTCTTCCATTGATTTAACAATATGCGATCCAACGCTTTTGATGGATTTTTCGTGGAGTGTTGGAGACGACCTCTGTGGAAGTGACCACTTCCCCATATTTCTTGAAAATATCGGCCCTCCACTTCTCGAAAAAACGCAACGATGGAAACTTCGCAAGGCTGATTGGACTACGTTTCAATCTCTTTGCGAGGAACAATTAAAACCCTCCGTTTTGGAGGATGTCGAAGACGCAACTGCCCTTTTTACCAAAACTCTTCACGATATAGCTGATCAAACCATTCCGAAAACCTCGGCAAATCCTAAACGCCCACATAAACCATGGTACGACAATGACTGCAAAAAGGCAGTCAGCGATCGTAAAGCTGCATTAAATAATTTTAACTTGCGGCCAACTCAAACAAATTTAGATAACTTTAGAGTTTTTCGTGCGAAAGCCCGTCGTACTATTAAGGATAGCAAGAGGAAATCCTGGAGATCTTACGTCTCTAGGCTGAATTTTCGCTCATCTCTTAAGAAGACATGGGACATGGTCCGGAAAATAAGTGGTAAAGGTAATTCTAGTTCTGTAAATCATCTTAAAACAGATAATGGAGATACAACATCTGTCAAAGATATTACAAACAGTTTGGCAGAAACTTTTTCAAAAAATTCTTCTTCTAAAAATTGTCAACCAATTTTTCTGAAAAATAAGAAACAAAAAGAATAGAAGAAGCTGAACTTCAAGTCGAAAAACTTCGAACAATACAATAAACTATTCACTCTCAAAGAACTTCGAGAGTCCCTTAAAAAGGCTCATGATACATCAGCTGGTCCTGATGATATCCATTATCAATTACTAAAACATTTACCTGAATCCTGTCTCTCTACCCTTCTTGATATATTTAATAAGGTTTGGGTGACGGGAAACTTCCACGATTCTCTGCTGGAAGCAATCGTTATTCCAGTCCCCAAACCTGGTAAGGATCATACGGACCCAATAAATTATCGCCCTATTGCTTTAACGAGTTGTATATGTAAAACCATGGAACGAATGATTAATGAGAGACTCGTTTGGTACCTGGAATCCAACAAGCTGATAACAAAGGATCAAAGTGGATTCCTGCGCCAACGAGGCACAACAGACAATCTCATTCGATTTGAATCATTTATTAGGGAGGCTTTCGTAAAAAAAGTACATCTAGTCGCTGTATCGTTTCACTTGGAGAAAGCTTATGATACTGCATGGAAGTATGGTATTATGAATGATCTTCATGACCTTGGTCTTAAAGGCCGATTACCCATTTTTATAGAGAAATTCTTAGATGATATACAATTTCGAGTCCGAATGGGTTCAACCCTCTCTGATATTCATGAACAGGAGATGGGTGTTCCACAGGGCAGCATACTCTCTGTTACACTTTTTAATATAAAGATTAACAGTATAGTAAAATGCATCAATCCAGGTGTGGATTGTTCGCTATATGTTGACGACTTTGTTATATGTTATCGTGCAAAAAACATGAATACTATCGAGAGACAATTACAACAATGTCTCAATAAACTTCAGACCTGGTCTGATGAAAATGGTTTTAAATTTTCTAAATCTAAAACTAATTGTATGCACTTTTGTCAACTTCGTAAACATCATGAAGACCCCCATCTAACACTGGATGGATCACCAATACCAGTAGTGGATGAGACAAAATTCCTTGGTCTTATTTTCGACCTTAAATTAACGTTAATACCACACCTTAAATACTTGAAGGCCAAATGCCTTAAAGCTCTTAACTTACTTAAAGTTGTTGCAAACACTAATTGGGGAGCAGATCGAAATGTTCTCTTACGACTTTACAGATCTCTTATCAGTTCCAAGCTGGACTACGGCTCGATAGTATATGGATCGACTCGCAAGTCGTACTTGCAGATGCTCGACCCTATACATAATCAAGGATTACGACTCGCCTTAGGTGCCTTTCGTACATTACCAGCCGAAAGTCTATATGTTGAAGCTAATGAACCATCACTGTCTCATAGACGAGACAAATTAGCTCTTCAATACGCCATTAAATTAAAGTCTAACCCTTCAAACCCAACTTTCGATAATGTTTTTAATCCTAGTTGTGAACCTCTTTTTGATCGAAAACCGAAGGCCATTCGACCATTTGGTCTTCGTGTTAAACCAAAATTAAGAGACACTGAAATCGACCTAAATTTGATTGCCAAGTACAAAGTACCACAAATTCCACCGTGGACTTTGGAAACTCCAACAATTATTTTTGATCTTTGTAATAATAACAAATCCAGTACAGACCCTACTGTCTTTCAAAGCAAATTTAATGAAATTAAATCCAAATACTACGACTTTCAACATATCTACACAGATGGCTCTAAAGATGGAGATAAGGTAGCTGCAGCAGCTGTTATTCACAAACACAGCATAAAGAGCCGCCTGCCTGACAAGGCCTCTATCTTTTCAGCTGAACTTAAAGCAATTGAACTTGCCTTAAATTTGTGGTTATTCACCAGCACAATTACTCATGGGTAAACAATTGCGTTCTATCATTCCCACAATGCATCAACATCTGATCCCTGAAACACCCGATCACAAGAAAGTTAAGGAAACTATGCTTTCTCAAAAAAGTAAAGGGAAAAGCTATTATGATAGTAACTCAAAACCCCTTACACCTCTTGAAATAGTCGAGTCAGTCAGACTTATTCAAAATAAGTTATGGAAACCTGCAATTGTCACTGAAAAACTCAATGAGAGATCATATTCTGTAGAAACAAATGATGGCGCAAATTATCGCAAAAATCGTATTCACCTGATGAAAACAAGTGAAAAACATCCATCAATTCCAGACCCTGATTTAATAAGTATAGATCAGCCATTGAATTACAATGAAATTGCAGAAACCCTCCCAGACCCTATTCCAGAACATCAAGCCAGTGTATCAGTAACCTCCCCAGCGAAACAGCCTGAGTCAGTTGATGTTCAACAGACACAAAATGTCTGCAAAACACGCTATGGGCGTATAGTTAAACCTAAGGTCATAGAATCTATGTAAGAATACATTTACAATATAGAGTTCATGTGAAATGCCAGATTATCTTATGTATTTATCTGAAACCATTGTCTAGCAATAATATGTTGATAAACAATAGACAATTATTATGAAATTATTGTGACATTAACCATACAATTGGACGCTCATACCACCTTGTGTTTACATTAACAATTAGTGCTATCAACACTTATCTTGGACTAACAGTTAATTGTCACGTGTGATTCACCAGGAATTTTACCAACATCAGCTGTGATCGTACCAGAGGACATTCACACCAATAAACAATTTGACATAGCGCTGCATTTAAGAAGAGAGATGTTATGATATTGTGTATACTATCTACATGTACTCGTAGAGCATTGCTCTCACTGTTGTAACTTGATATATGATGGAAGATATGCATGCCTGTATATACTGTGTATATTGTTTAGTCTTATTAACACAAAACACAACAACATGGACCTGTTATTTCATACCAGTTTAATACAAATATATATGTGATTATATTTAAATGACCGTCATCTTCTCCACATATAATATGCAATTAAAAACTGTTTAAAATGCATTGGTGGGGTGGTAAAAATAACCTATATGATTGAAAATATTTCTTGAATTGTTACTTTCAAAAGCTTTATAATTATATATCGTGTTGATGTCAATAGTACTTTTGCATAAGTACACACAACTATTGCATGTACCTGCTGTCAACCTTGTATATATGTCTTGCATCCTCATGGGTCTTATGACCTTTTGGAATTTTGCTGAATAAAAGATACATATAATTACTGAAATCCAAATGTTTGTCTTAATCAATGTACGTCTTGTAAAACCTCTTCTCCAATAGAGCTGGTTTGAAATAGAGATACAAAAATAGACGTAAGCTGTCCACCATTTTCCTTATGAGTTCGTCATTGTGTGGTATTTTAATGTGCACCATGTCAGTAATCGTTTAAACAACTAGCGCACATTCTTCTGCTCCTGTGCAAAGAAGCTGGCCCTGAATCTGGAAATAGTAGTCGTTTGTTTCATCTAAAACGAGCTCCGAATTTGCGTTCTCTTTCAAATACGATACGGTTTCAACACCGATTGTTTTATCCTTAGCTGTAAAAGGGCACTTTACTTACCATACGCAAACTGTCTATGATGCCATCTGGTGATTAGCGACGAAACATTCAGAATTCTCAATAGTGCAGTATGTCTTGGCGCCGTGTTAGTGCCCAGGAAGGTAGGGTTCAAGCCTGCTGATTTCCCTTTTTTCCCTTTTTTTAAAATTTTCATTGGTTTATATTATTCCTTTACATTTTTCACTTTGATAACGCAATCTTATAATTACCCATGGTAACAGTGAACAGTTTATATGTGTTGTAATGTACACACGTGAACAATTGTATTTCTGGGGTGATGTGCACTTATAGCACGTCGTATTACAAGGTAATTGTATCTCGGCAGCTATTTTACGCTTGCGTAAAACCTTGCTTGTTATTGTCTGTAATACTAATATTTCAAGTGCTATGTTCATTGTGTTGCTATTGTATGACGTTTCTGTATAACTTAATGTGATGCCGTCTTCTGAAATAGACTACGCAAGCTCTTGTTGAAATCGATTATATGGGTTAGTGTCTCTTTTAACAATCTACTTTTCGTACATTTATGATTCTGGGCTAGTGTTCAACTTTATAGTGCTGTCACAACGGAGTACCACGCCACGGTACTCCCAGCAGTCACATTGCACTAACACTTGGTCAGCCATTCCTAGCACCACCATTTACATGCTAATATTTAGTGTGATCTTTTTGAGAATCCAATCAAAAACCGAGTGTTTTGTTACTCAATGCGAGATGACATTGATTGTCGTATTCCGTCTGAACATATATAGTCAAAAGTATATATATATCTTATATAAATACTCTTTACTATATATGTTGAATAACAAACGGTCTATATATATATGTAGAACGTTTGTTATTCATGTAAATATTTCAAAAAGGCGTGCCGCAGTATGTTAATTATATAACTGTGAGTTACACATTTCACGACACGTGTACTCGTAAATTATGTATTTCACGCTTTTTATATATAAAGCATATGATGGAATTGAATTGAATGATGTTTAACGGCTCATCAACACAGTATAGGTTATTTAGAGCCGCCCCAGAGAGAGGGGAAGGATACATAGGAATCCGGGAACCTGCCCTACTCTTATTATCGAATAGATTCCTATGGTTCTTTAACGTGCTCGAAGGATAGACCGATACACGGGACCGCCCGGTTTACGTCCCCACTCGACGGACGAGGCTAAGGGAAAGTGTCTTGCCCAAGAACACACCGACGGAACTCAGTGGCACCATGGAGGATTGAACCCGGGGCCTCCGGTTACAAATCCGCCGCGTACCGACTGCGCCACACCAGCACTCAAAACATATGATGGAGGTATCGGTGGCGATTTTCATTCACTGCTAAATTATTTGAATAAAGAAAAATACGTTACGTTATATACTGACCCTAAAACAGTTGCGTTTCGTTTTGGTTTAAAGGGACACTGTCCATAAGTAAGCAGATATTGAGCATAACCAAATAATTGTCTGAATTTTATTCAGTGACATGTATACATGAAAACTTAAGCATAGACCCAAACAAGTATATAAATACATTCGTGAATTTGAGAAAAAAAAGTTTTTATTTATTATTTAAACCTTTTCTGCTGATCACGTGACTTCCATTAGTGCATTAGGTTTTGTACAAAATATGTATTGTGCAGTATGTATATCCCGCTTAGCTCAGTCAGGAGCCACGTCGACTATTGTACGCTCATTATTATTACCCGAGAGTGTAATTTTAGTTCGGGCTGCGAGTTCAAACGCACAAAGCGGCACATCTTTTTTTGCAACGCGATTGAATTCCGTTAAACAATCTTGGATTTAATTAGTAAATATACAAAGAATCGTGGTCCGTCTTCAAATTGTCTCTATCTTGGTATCAGTAGGTATTTAAAGATATCACTTACATGACATTTATCCCTATCTGTATGGCCATCACTATGTGTGGTGAGCAAGTGATAAAGAAATAATATAGACAGCATACATAATAACATGGCATTGGTAGAAAAATATATAAGTATATCATTAGTTATATCATCGAGATGTAGTAATCTATCATTCGACTTCATTGTCAGAGATGGATACTTCTTAGCCGGTTCACGCATCCAAGTACACAGTTCAGGCTCCAGACCGATTCACTCAAGATGCGTTTACCGGTCGTCTTTTAACTGATTATACGATTCATCATAAGTATATATTTCGGATTCGGAGCTTA
Organism: Cyrtodaria siliqua; assembly: GCA_037043455.1. Taxonomy (NCBI): domain Eukaryota; kingdom Metazoa; phylum Mollusca; class Bivalvia; order Adapedonta; family Hiatellidae; genus Cyrtodaria; species Cyrtodaria siliqua. Next base: position 76,918 of record JAWPHD010003110.1, on the reverse strand, counting down.
CACACATAATCGTGTGATATGTATACATTATCACCCTCCTTTTTTCAATATCCCACCTGATCATCTCGAGGATTCTATATTTGAGTCTCTGGCCACTTTTATCGAGTTCACAGCAAAAACTGTGTCAACAAAGCGCTCGATTCAGGTACGTTTTTGATTGATTATTTTCTTAATATTCAATAAATTTGTTCAGCTGAAGTGTCCATCCTTCGACAGTATCAGCTCTTTCCTCTGCCGCAACCGGTATTTCGATTCATCCAGTACTTTTTTAGATTAACGATTTCAAATGTTCACGGTCATGTACGCTTTCTTTCATTTCCAATACTTTGGGAGAACTAATCTAAAAAAGTATATATGAATCGATATACCAGTTTGCGGTGGAGGAAAATGCCCACTTTGTAGGAAATGCGCGCTTTACTAAAACAAAAGGTTAAATATAAAGAAAGTTATTAATCGAAAACATACCTGAATTAAGCGCGTTGTTAATAATAACATTTCCAAAATCGATAAACAAACTTATAAAATAAAAAATAGATATTGCCATTTTCTCAGTACTCAGTAATCAATGATGAATATATCACAACTCTTTAAATTCCATATCACACTTGATAGATCTATAATTATTTCGAAAGAATACTCTTTTTTTGCGTGTAATTTAATGATGAATAAATTACAACTCTCCTTTTCCCACATCACACCTGATATCATCCCCCAAACAATATCACTACCTCAATCATACGGACCTCGGTATTGATATTGAATTCTCGGGATGATATCTACGCACCTCGGTTGTAGAAATTGAATTTTCGGGATGATTTCAGTTGCGATATGGAATAGGGATAGTGATAATGTGTACATATCGCATTACGAAATGTTGTTCGAATCACACACAGTTGGTCGCCGCCATGCGATGTGGTTGTAGCTGAAATGTCTATTCATTAGCGTAAGCTTCATCTTTCAGTTTTTACATAACAACGCAATGACGTTTATATGTGTCGTCATACATCGGGGTCCGGATGTCGGCGGCGTACTAGAACATTTGTAGTAGGATTTAAAGTGAACATATAAAAAAGTAGTGGACTTCCTATATTAGAAAGTAGTGGACTTCCTATATAAGAAAGTAGTGGACTTCTATGTGAAAAAGTAGTGGACTTCCTATATGAAAAAGTAGTGGACTTCCTATATGAAAAAGTAGTGGACTTCCTATATGAAAAAGTAGTGGACTTCCTGTATGAAAAAGTAGTGGACTTCCTATATGAAAAAGTAGTGGACTTCCTATATGAAAAAGTAGTGAACTTCCTATATGAGAAAGTAGTGGACTTCCTATATGAAAAAGTAGTGGACTTCATATATGAAAAAGTAGTGAACTTCCTATATGAGAAAGTAGTGGACTTCCTATATGAAAAAGTAGTGGACTTCCTATATGAAAAAGTTGTGGACTTCCTATATGAGAAAGTAGTGGACTTCCTATATGAAAAAGTAGTGGACTTCCTATATGAAAAAGCAGTGAACTTCCTTTATGAAAAAGTAGTGGACTTCCTATATGAAAAGGTAGTGGACTCCCTATATGAAAAAGTAGTGGACTTCCTATATTAGAAAGTAGTGTAGTGTTATTTTTTACTGGTCCTTTGGGACCAACGAGCCCAATATAGATGGCTTTAAAGTAGAATACCGCTGAAACCGGTGATAGGGGGCGTGAGAAGTGTTGCTTCTTTCATTACTTCTCATGAACAGACTCAATAAAACCGAGTCGGCTGCTTTATTCTCTGAATTGTGTTTGTTGCTCTCAAAGGATCACCTTTATCAGTATTTATTCCTATATGAGAAAGTAGTGGTTGGACCCATATGCGCCCATAAGCGTTCAGTTATAATAACATGTAGTATTTTAAACATAAAAAGATTTGTATCTCAATTTAGAAACAGGCGCTTGAATTGTTTGATAAATTAATTATCCTATCTTAAACTATGACATTGAAAAGTGGCCAGCGCCAACGAAATCGATCATGAACACTTACATTGTTGTGCAAATCATTGCTTGGTGTAAAAATACCAACTCAAAATGATTTTATCTTCGGAGAATAAGGAAGGATAAACTATTATACAAGAAGACTTTTCATATTCATTAAATGTTGGTTGACAATTCTAAATTCAGATAAAAGAAAATACATTTCTTACATGTGCATGATGATGTTGGAAGATATGATTAAATGTCCATCTAAATCGGGCTTATCCCGTTTAGGATTCTATGAAGTGAACATATTTGTATCTGTCTTGAATCAACGCCTTAAATATAATTGTGTACACAACCGAATGAAAGAATACACAGTTACAGCAGAACACTGTTGTATACGTGTACCTCCTACTTTAAATTCCAATCATAGCAATGTCCCGACAACCATTTTTAGTTCGACTATTCGAAGAATGAGAGCTTATGTAATCACCCCGGCGTCGGCGTCCCACATGCGTGTAAGCTGTGTTTACAAGTCTATATCTCTTACATTTCTTATCCTAGCACAACCAAATTTGACCATGGGCTTTCTTAAAGCATTATCTTAAGGGCTGCATATGGAACCCAAATTCTGATAGCCCTTAAAATGTGTCTGTTTCACATCAAATTTTGCGTGTATATCTCTTACATTTCTTGTCCTAGCTGAACTAAATTTGGGAATTGGTTTCCTTATAGTATGTTGTAAAGGGTTGGGTAAGTAATTTTGTCTTCTGCAAATTCTGGGCTCCCATGGAAGCCAAATTGTGATGGCCCATAAAATGTGCAATAAAGGCAGATCCAGGTTTGCATGTATATCTATAATTTTGGTTTGGGATTTCTTATAGCATTGTGAATCTTATTCATACTTCATCCATATTGGGGCATGGGCTCCCTCCTCCACCCCCGCCACACTCCCTCCACCCACTCTCCAAACCCTCCCCACCCCTCCCCACTTTTTTTTTTACATATTTCTGTGTTGTTTTAGTCAATTCTTACACGTATATTTGCCCCCCAAACCCCCGCATCTCATCCCCACTACCCCCCCCCCACCCACCCACACTTAAAACTCTTTTATTATTTCTTTTTAACATATTTCTGTGTTGTTTTAGTCAATTCTTACACATAACTTCTTACACATATATATGTTGCCCCCTCCCCTCACACCGCCTCTCCCCCGCCACCACCCACCCCCCCCCCACTCACTTTTTTTTTTTACATATTTCTGTTTTGCTTTTGTAAATTCTCACACATGTTGCCCCTCCCCCCTCCCCAACTCGAAACTGGAATATTTTTAATTTTTTTTTACAAATTTTTAATTGTTTTGGTCAATTCTTACATAGCTTCTTACACACCTCTTCCCCACCCCCAACCCCCCCCCCCCACCCACCCACACTCGAAACTCATTTTTTTATTATTTTTGTTACATATTTCGGTGTTATTTTGGTCAATTCTTACACATATATGTTCCTCCACCCCACCCCACCCCACCTCACTCCCCACATTTGAAACTCTATTTGTTTTATCTATTTCTGTGTTGTTTTAGTCAGTTCTTACACATAGCTTCTTACACATATATATGTTGACCCCTCCCCCATTTCCACACGCCTCAACCTCGCCTCCAACCCCCACCCAACCCCCCACCCCCATTCACAATATTTTTTTACATATTTCTGTGTTGCTTTTGTCAGTTCTTACACATGTTGCCCCCTACCCCACACTCGAAACTGGAATATTTTCATTTTTCTACAAATTTTTGTGTTGTTTTGGTCAATTCTTATATAGCTTCTTACACATATTGTTGCCCCCTCCCCTCCACCTCCCCAACACCCACCCCCACCCCCACTCGAAACTCATTTTTTTATTATTTGTGTTACATATTTCTGTGTTGTTTTGATCAATTCTTACACGTATATGTTGCGTACATTATTTTTTACATATTTCAGTTCTTACGCATAGCTTCTTACACATATATATGTTGCCCCCGCCACCCCCACTCCCACCCCCACCACTCCCCCCACATTTATTTTACATAATTCTGTGTTTCTTTTGTCAATTTTTACATATTGTTGCCCCCCCCCCCCCCGTTCCTCTCCACCACCCCTCCCCCCACACACACACACTCGAAACTGTAATATTTGTATGTTTTCCCCCACCCCACACCCCAGCCCCACACCCACTCGAAACTAGATTTTTTTTTACATATTTCTGTGTTGTTTTGGTCAATTCTTACACATAAAGCTATGTTGCCCTCCCCCCACAGCTACTCGATACTCAATTTTTTGTATTTTTTTTACACATAAATTATATAGCTAATGTTTGATGCGCAACCCCCCCCCCCCCCCACCCCACCCCGCCACCACCACCAACCCACCCCCATAACCATTGGTTTATGGGCTCCCTTCACATGGAGGACAGGGGGAGGGGAATTGTTTTCATTTATCTTCCATTGTTTGGATATTAATATTTTAATTAGATCCACAATAAAAATTGCCAGATATCAGCTCCCTCCCCGAGTTGCTTTTCGACCATCAATTGCTTTAAAATGACAGCAATTTTGGATTAAAATATAAAAATAATAACATTTCACATAATGTTATATCGGCCCGAGTTTATATGCAAGCCCCATCCCCCAACCCCAACCCCACCTTACATTGTTTTAGCCTTGTTTTATGATGGTATATTCTAGCTATATAATTTATTATTCTCTGAAAAATCGAATAGTCGAGCTGCACTGTTCTCCGACAGCTCATGTTATTTGAATGTCCTTTATATAAATAAATGAACTTTGAATATTTTACTTAAAATACTATTTTTATAGCAGACCGAACATAATCAAATTGACTCAATTAATAACATCAGACATTAAGAATCATTACTGTATTTCCGGTTATGTGATATACTTACTATATCTTGTGCGAAATTGTCAATAATTTTGTCTGTTAGGTACATATTTTGTGACAATTGAACATTCTGTTAATTCAAATAGTATTTCATTATAACAATAAATGCATTATTTAAAGTTAGGCTCTGTGTACCATTGTCGTAAAACGTGAATTTTTATACTTCATGAAATAAAAATTACATTTAAATAGTATATATAGCTTGCTATGCTATCGTGTTTTGTTATATGTATTACTTGAATTACTTTATGACACCGTCGCGTCTTTTTATCTATTTTGAGTATGTGTTGAAGTATCAATCATATGCTCTTATCAGACGTAATGCATAAACTAGTATGAAAAGTGTAAGGTGTACGGCGTGATGCCATCGACCCGTCCTATACCTATTGAAGAGGACTATAAATCTTTTATATCCTTAGTGTCTTGGGGCCTTTGAAATTAATCACTTCAATATTTAATCTGTTTAGTGCAGGTTTCAGATTTCATATGATTCAGACATTGTCCTTCAAACGAAAGCTCGTCGTCTGGTATAAGTCTGTATGTTTTGATCAATGATGTGTTGTCATGTGCAGTATTTACATACACAGATATGCATAACTCGTGTAAAATCTTGCAAATAAAATCTAAACCATACTGTTTTTTGTATTATTATTATTATTATTTTGATTTCAATATTGAAACAAATGGCATTCGCATATATTGAGATCATTTGCTACTTTCATTCTGTAGATAACTTTCATATCCATTTAATTACTCATACTATCAATACTATACTTTTAAACGTCACATGGAAATTGACTTGCATAATGTTATTTTTGCATTCAAAATTATTACATTACAGATAATTGTTCAAACCATTTATGAGAAGCTAGGCAGTATTATGTGTATAAACAGTGTAACCTTAGACTTTAGGTAAGGCAAGATCTACTGACGTCACTGACGTTACTACAAAGGAAAATTCAATCATAAATGCATTTAAAACTGTCCAATCAATAATGCATTCATATATAGGTGTCACGTTGTTATGCAGTACTTAAATTGGTCGTAATACTGCGCAGTATGTACAGAACAGGTACGACTGAAAAGTTATGAAAATGACACAAGTTTAATACACGGAGAAAGTAAATGTAAGCAATATTTGAATATGTACAATCTATAACAAATGTGTTAAAAAAAGCTGCTGTAAAAACATTCACCAAAAACTGGTCACCAACTAATGTCTAGTGGATAAATCTTTGGACTATTTAGCAAAGTAAGTGATTATTTTCAGGTACCTTTCCTTATAATATTAAATTGATTTGGATTTTACGGCTCAACTGGTTATATGGCGCCAAAAAATGAATGAACTTGCTAGGCTCATCCTCCATTTACATCGATATACATTATGGAGAATAAGCCTAGAATATTCTAACCTGCAGAACGGCAGAGTTACTGAACATTCTATAGCTGACACTTCATATACGATGGAGCCACGTTCCCAAGATTACACACGCAGGGTCATGATTAGCATGCCAATGCATACAGATGAGGGTGAAATTATAAAAAAGAAAATGAAGTCTTGGGGTGAGTGGGGAGAGCAGGCGGGAGGTTCTAACCCTCTGCCTCTATCGGTGTGTATAAGCGTGTATTTATCCTCGCTGTATTGCACTAAGCATTTTAGCGAGCAGACCTCGGTTTTAAAGTCTCATCCGAAGGACTGGTAAGGTAGGAAATACTTTTGAAATATTTCGATAATTAACCCAAATTCGGTCCTGGCTGGGATTGAACGCGCGATCCCTGGATTACTAAGCCGCAGTGCTAACTATTACACCACGGCTCTGCCTCTATCGGGTTGCAATGGTCCTTTTAAACACCAGGTAACCACACGGGACTCTTTCGAAAATGCAGGCAGCTACATTTTATCGTCAAAGTGTATACAAAATTAATCAACAACGTTCAAAACATGTCTATGCAATGTATAATACCACGAGCATTTTGCACGATTCTGTTATCTCAAAAAGTAATTGCGCAACATTTGGCTCTTGTTTCACTGATTTTAGTTAGTGGTATGCACCTAGTATTATTTATTTTTTATTTAATTTTAATAAAACGCAGTTTTCTAACTAGATTTAAATCACTCTGACACGTAGTAGTTTTAGTAGTAGTGGAGCGCTGTCGTCTAGTGGAAGAGCGTTGGACCCATGTTCGAAAAGTCGTGGGTTCAATCCCCGCCATTGCCATATGCGTTGTGTCCTTGAACAAGACACTTTATCTGCATTTGCTTAGTACTGGTTCTACCCAGGAAGACATTGAGAGTGATTCAAATAAGTTCATAGAGTTTTCGTTACAATTGATGTAAAATAAATAAGTTTTAACTAGTAGTTTTAATGAAATATTTTGTATTATGATCGGGATCATCCTGTTAACACTCTTTCTGCTAAAAAATAAAATGACATTTTGGAGACTTAATCAATATATCGGCTAGCGAGTCTGTTTGTTTTCTACATAAATGAGATGTTTAAAAAAACTGATAACTTCAAAATTCTGAAGTACAGTATAAATATCACGTGTGCTAAACGCCCTCCTGGTACAGCTGTCTATATAGCTTGCTGTATCATGAGTTGAGCATCCGGTACAGAATTAGTGGCGCCATAATATGCAATGTCAGTGTAAAAAATTAAGTGGTTTTCTTATATAAATCATTTATCAAAATGTAAATGTGTACTTCTACCCATTTTCAATGCCATCTCATGTACAAAACATTCCATGACAATCGGCTGAGTGGTTTCTTTGAACATCGTATTATTGTGCTCATCTCGAACGTAATTTTAAAGTAGCATAGCGGGATTCTCTATATGCAACATCTGGTTTACTTCCATAAACACCCGTCATCAACAATCACTAATTGTTTGATCAATAGTTCGCGTAGTGTGTACAAGCACACTGTGATATAACTAAAGACATCCATAATTAGAAATATTCACAATACACATACTGGAAGTATGACAAATAAATATTTTAAGTAACTTAGTGTTGTAAAAATAGTTTGTAAATTCTTTGAATATGCGTAGGTTACATAATAAAATGAAGACAGCATTAAATATAACAACAATAAGAGAGGTGTGTAGGGGAGGGATGGGGGTGGGGGGGGTGGGGTGGGGGGGACGAAAAAGGAAAAACAGAACGTAATTTGAAATACGAGATTCAATAGACAAAACAATAAATGAGTGGATTATGCGAGTGCAATTTAATTAGTATTACTATTTATTAAGCAATTTCCATTGTTAACAATAAAAAGGGGAGTTAGGGGCGACACAGAGGAATGTGGGTGTAGCTGAATTGGGAATTCAAAGACAATACTGTAAGGTATAACATTCTATGTAATATGAGAAAGATCGAACTGAAGATGTTCATTTACAAAGCGGCCTCGGTAGCTCAGTGGATAGGGCATCTGGGTTCACTACCTACCAAAGTCATGCCTCATGCCTGACACTTCGCATGCGGCGGAATATATGGCTCCAGTAAGATTTATTTGATTCAGAATCCCATTCTTGAGGTGTGTACATTCATCAAAAATAACGTTATGTATGTTAAACTACAAAACGTTGTTGTTGTACATGTACAAATAACGCGTTACATGCAGTTAAAAATTAATAATAGTATTTCAGTGTGTGTACTTTTCACAGTTACATGTTTGATCCGAATGAAGTTTTCATAATATGTCGATTCGTTAACATTGATTGTGTGCATTTGTTTTTATCATATGTGATATGTTAATTTATTGTATTTGAGTTGTATCGCTATATGCATGCCGCATTAGCACAATACAAACAGTATCTATAATGTATGTGATGACACTAAATATTACGATTTATTTGCAATAAATACCCCCTGAGCACCCGATCGTGATCACAATACAATACAATCATTTGTAATTATTTAACCACTTGAGTACTATTTAACTGGGTATATTCAACTCAAGTGTTAATCTCCCGCCATTCAGCGTGTCAGTTATTACGATTACACAATTAACACACTAAATAAGCGTGTCATTTAGTTCATGTGCGGCTGTTTATTCAATCAACTTAAAGCAATGCACCGCGTGATAATCCTATTTAAGACATTTAAGCAAAAACGCTAAATATATCATATATTTATGTAACTCAACACCATGTATGGCTTAAAAATTGTCATCTCTATTAGAATAAAATAGTATGCGTATGTTATGAAGAATCTATGATAGATTATTTATTTAGCGCGTCGGAAATACTTTTTTTCCCGTGTGATCAGTTACCGTTTACAATACATGCTGACAGGCCAAACTAAATATTACCAATATGATTCGCTAAACTTATGAACGCAAAAAAATCGAAATGAGACAAACCAGTTTTCAGCAGAAAAAAAACACGCTTATAAACATATTTCTTTAATTCGGATTGGCTGATTCTATCGAAAATCAGTTTAACGCGTTTATTCAGTACACCGTTTAGACTTGTTTGGCTACCGCTTGAAATCAGTTTCTTTTGGGTAATAAAAAGGTTCTACAACTGTAACTTTTGCTCCTAACTAAATTACATTTTGTTTAGTTATCGCTTTGTTTTACTCTTAGCGCAGAGCATTTTTTTTTTGGTAAAAACTAGCACCACATGCCGCTGGCCAAGGAATATTATGAAAATACCACATTGAAGGTTCCATGTTCACCATCGTATACATAAAAACTTCGAGATGGCTCAAATGTTCGTGGTATTGAAATTTTACATATTGAGTTCTGGTCAAACCTGGACTAGAGGGCGTCTTATCCATCATATGCTTTCTCCTCAATTCTACAGATTGTTTTATGCATATTTAACATGCAAGTTCCACAAATAAAACCAGTAGTTTTGACATTTGCAGTTTAAAACAAACCGTATTATATAAATATTGCATCATTTGAGAGTGACAGTGGATATTGTCAACCTGAGGAAAATAATATTGATCGAGGCGAAGCCGAGACTGTCACCCTTATAGGGATGAAATATTTATTTCAGTATACCGAAAAAGAATATTTTTGTGGGAAATGATCCATGTAAAAAAAGGTCCATTTCGTTCTTATAAAAAAGTTTTTATTTATGTTTTAGAAGAATTTGGATTTAAGTCACAAGTTATGACCAACAAAAACAGTATTTATATCTTTAAAAAAAATTGTAAATTACATCAACATTTTAAAAATTAAAATAGCATAATACACATATTCTAATAAAGTGTTCACCGATTTATTTGCGCATAACGCGTTGGTCATGGGAACAAATAATATCTATTTATAAATGTGCTTTGCCGGTGGATTTTAACATTAGAAATATACATTTATTCCGAGATGATGCGATTGAGAGAGATTTAATATTAAACAAATGCTACCATCCAGTGTTGTCACTCCAGGGTCTGACATTACAGCAGCATACGACAGTGCGAACTATTAAATATCAGTCTGTGGGTGTTTAACACGGAGGATTGACATGAGGTATAATAATGGTATATACCTTGGGGCTTTTAGAAAGATCTCCATATTGTTCCAAAACACGCCACACTCGGAATATCTCCGTATTGTTTCAATACACACCACACTCGAAATATCTCCGTATTGTTCCAATACACGCCACACTCGGAAATGCAACTTCGAATTTCATAACTGACAATTGGTTAAACAAACAACCAGAGAACAATGCATTGAGGGCACGACAAGGCATAATTGCAGACAAACATCAAACGTCACCGTCCTTTTGGGCTTTAGGTAAACGTCATCATAGAGTCCACAGCCTGTCTTGGCCATATACGGTCATCGCACAATTAAATTGGAAAGAATAATGGCGAACTGTAAATGATTTTACCAACTAGCATGCGTTGCAAAATGATAGGGTCATACCCTCTTTTGATAAACCTTTTAACAAGTTTAACAAAGATAGTATGATAGTGATCATGACCAAGGACCTTGTAACGTAATATGCCTTTATTCTTTGTAAACATTGCCATTCATGTTTGTCTTTTTGCGTGTTTTGGAGTTTACTGTTTTCTGTAAAAGCTGTATTTCCTGTTCGACTTATATACTATTTTTACGAAGTTTGTAAATCACGTCACCATAGAAGTCAGGTTGGGATATTCTTGTCGCAGAAGTTTTCTTAAATTACTTTTATATTTGGAATTTGGAACAAAACTTTAACGAAGTTTATGGTAACGGTAACCCTGATGGAGTACGTTTGAACAAGTTCTATACCCAGTCACATGTTACAGAAACAACAGTCATTTTAAGAATGTTAACATCAAACAGTGCTCAGACAAGTTTAAGAACCGGTCATATCGGACTCAACCACCCTCCTCACCGCAATTGTTTATTTTAATGATACGAGAATATGTTTAAATGCGTGGGTTAAAGAGGTTATGACCCTAACATTTTGCAACGTACTGCATGCTTGGTGGTGGACCCTTTTACAGTTCGCCACTTTGCTTTCCTCTTTAATTGTACGATGACCGGACAGGCTGTGGACCCTATGATGACGCCTACCTAAAACCCATTGGGACGGTGGCGTTTGATGTTTGTCCATGATCTTTCTTGTCGTGCCCTTAATGGTTTACTCTCTTACTGCTCTGGCTTCTGCAAAGTCATTGAGTACCTTCATTGTGGCTTTCTAGGCTATTGTTTTTTTTGTATTATATTTACACGAGCATATTTGTGTTTTACTTATATTGCCTATTGATGCTGCCTTGTTGGTTAGAGATTAGATCATGGCGGGGATTTCTTTATTTACACTGTAATGTTTTAATGGGATGACAGTAGGGTAAGTGTGAGGTCTGGTGCACCATAGAACCGGTTTAAACCCCCAGTGGCCTACTTTGCCACTGACCGTTCCAAGGCGGTAGCCCTATTGTCAACCCTTTTGTGTTTGTGATGTCGTTTCCATTTATTATTGCTTCTGCCTTCTTGTTTGTCTGTTTGCGTGTTTGTTTCTATGTTTTGTGATTTACTGTCCTCCTTGAATGCTACTTTCCCTTTCCGATCGTTTTATATTTCTTTTAAAACCAGCAAACAGTGACATAATAACAGAACACCGTACACTTGAAGTATTTGACTGTTAAGAATTAAAGTTTTGTTCTAGAGAGTATAGAAAACAAATGTATTATATAATTATTTTGATATATATGTATAGAGTTATGTTTAGTGTATTTATATGAAAAATTGTATGGTTTAAAAATGCTGTATTATTTAGAAATTTGTGATTAAACCTCTCTGAGCAGCATAATGCATAAAATGATCAGAAAAATTCATCTGGTGCCATTTTGTTTTTTTTATACTCAACCCTGGGCTTTAAACACTATTCAAACAACTGCTCCGCTTGTCATGATACATGTAATACAATGTTTATCGCTGACTAAGATCTTCAATGGGATAAAAAAAATAATCTATAGGTTTTATTGTACATTGCCAAAAAACCTATTCTGAGATAGAAGATCATGAGGTTAAAATTTATATTGACTTTACCTTGATCATAATACATTAAACGTAATATGATCAGCGTTTGTGTTAACCTTCTTTTTTTATTTATTTCAACAGCAGTTCAAGTGCAAGAAGAATGTTAAAGGATACAGTGGTTCGTTTAAAAAAATGTGTGTATGCGTGCGTGCGTGCGTGCGTGCGTGCGTCCCTCTAGTATGAGTGTGTATGTATCCATGAGGTTTATAATCCGATAGAGAGAGATAGACATAAAGTGTTTGTATGTATGTGTTTGTGTGTGTGTGTGCGTGCGTGCGTGCGTGCGTGCGTGCGTGCGTGTACTTTCGTGCGAGCGTATGCGTGTATAGTTTATAGTCTCGCCAGAGTCTTTTTTGACTTTCATTATGTGCAATTTATGATATCATATGATTATTATATGTAATCAAATATATTTAATGAATTTCTATATGTTCATCATGTTCATATTTATACAATGTTAATGCAAATATATTTGTTTTTCAGTCGTTTTTAACAATAATTATGAGATTATATGAAATAGGAGTGCACCATCTTAAAGGAACAAACGCCAATCAGAATTATTTTTTAAAACTGGCGGATTTCCGTTTGCCTTTCTAGATTTCTTACATATTTGCTAGTAATCAATACTAATCATTGATGGAATAATCCAAAGCAAAATAGTGCACTCATATTGCTTATTGTCGATTGAACTTATGATAAAATAACGAAGAATAAAGGTGAAAAATCCAAATGTTTGTACCTTTTGGTTAATGCTATGTAAGCATATTTCAAGTCAAAATAATACTGGATTAATAAATTATGCACTTGGTTGATATAAAGATGTTCTTGTATCCCTTTAAATGTAGCTATCTCGCCAACAACAGCCACATTCTGTAACATATATTTACACGGTTTCTAAACCTACTGACGGTGAGGTATACATATATAACTTCTTCGGGGCATAGCATTTTGTTAGATAATGGGACCACACGCCGCTGGACATGGAATTATGACAGTAAAATTATCATGTCCACTGCCATATGCCTGCCATCTTCGGGATGGTTAAAATTATGTACTATTGATTTTATGAATATAGAGCTATGCTCAACCCGGGGCTAGAGGGCATGATCGGTAGCAAGCACTTTACACTACCGTTCATGAACAGTCCCAATAAAATTGAGACTGTAATATTTCGTATTTATCGTGTTCGGCCGCTTCCAAAGGTCCACTCTCATAATCTTTTATATATTTTGAGAATTCGGACTGCATAGACACAGTATAAACGGCTTTAATTAGCCAGCCAAACCCAAAACTGCAGTGTAAAATTAAACATAATTGCCAACTCATTATTCATTTTACATATATTCAATCACGGGTATTTTAAGAAACTGTGAATAAACCTATATGTTTATTCGGCACATATACATTATTATATGACCTAAACATCTCGATAAAGTTTTGACAAAGGGTTTTATAGTGTAATTTTGTCGATATTCGTAGGGTTAGTTCTTTAAACTCGCCCATGTGCTAACATGTATGAATTTGCTTAATTGTAATTGTTTCCTTGTTTAAACAGACATTGATCTATTAGTACATATGTCCATTAAGTAGTCCGAGTATAACATTTCATACCCCATCCAACCCATTCTCAATGAAGCGAAAACGGGGTTGGCTGGGGTATGAAATTAAAACCTAAGTTTGCCTTAAAAAGTTTGCATAGTGTAAATTATGAATTTTAATAGGTAATTTTAAACAAGTTATCGCATGTTTTCAGTAAAATATGTTTTAAACAGTTTTCGTTGTCGAAATATTCGTTATACCATCCTGCAAATATAAGCTTTCCCATCGTTTTATGAAATTAAGGCGGGAACACGTAATGCGGATTGTCCTATTTGATTAATTTATTTTATAAACAGTTGATATTTGACACCAATGTTGAAGTACAACGCAAGTATGACGAAATGTGTCCAAACCTTTGATCGTAACCTTATCGGTGTCGAAGAAGCGGTATTGAGCATATTCGGTTCAACCATTTTAAGAGATAAAATCAAAGTTGTTAATACAGAGATTTGATTGATTGATTGGGCTTTTACCCCTAAACATACAGAAATGTGTGCAAGTGCAAACGTATTTTATTTTAAGATGAATGGCCACCCTTTTTGTAGCATTAACAATTAACACATTTAACTCTAAAATATCATAAGCACACTTCTTGATGGTCCCGGAGAGAAACATACATTTAAAACCGCTACTAAGTTGTATGTAAAAATAAGTATTATTTGCATGACATAGATACTACTTTTACCACTGCGTGACTGCACGGGTAAATGAGGTAAATCTGAATTATATAGCTGCACAACTATTGCCAAATAACTGATAAATACATTTACCTGTGGATTAATTTACCTGTTCAAAGTTTTCTCGCTTTTCACAGATATCGCAATGTGTGAATAGTAGATATATTTTGTTGCGTATTGATTTCGATTTAAATAAACAAACACATATTCATGAAAAAAAACATGGCCGGAGAACTTTAATGATGTAATAGTAGTTATTATTAGAACAGTTTTGTTATATGTGCTGCTTTATTATTGTCTGTAATACTAATAATAACGTTTCTGTATAACTTAATGTGATGCCATCATCTGAAATAGGCTACGCACGCTCTTGTTGAAAATCGATTACATGTACGGGGCTAGTGTCCTTTCAACAATGCACGTTTCACAAGTTTATGATTTTGGGCTAGTGTTCAACTTTATTGTGCTGTCACACCGGAATACCACGCCGTAGACATATGTCACGATACTCCCACCAGACACGATTGTACTAGCACTTGGTCAACCATTCCTAGCACTTGGTAAACCATTCCTAGCACTTGGTCAACCATTCCTAGCACTTGGTCAATCATCACTTGGTCAACCATTCCTAGCACTTGGTCAACCATTCCTAGCACCACCTTTTATATGTCAAACAAGAGAGTTACTAGCCTAAGTTCATTTTATGAAGTAGTTAGTGTGATTTGGTTGAGAATCCAATCAAAACCGAGTAACCCTGATCTTCTTTCAAAATATAAAAGTATTTTAATAACTCTTCTGCGACAAATGACCCTATCATTTTGCAACGCACTGCATACTTGGTGGTGGACACATTTACAGTTCGCCACTATGCTTTCCTCTTAATTGTGCGATGACCGGACAGGCTGTGGACCCTATGATAATGTCTACGTAAAGCCCAAAATGACGGTGACGTTTGATGTTTGTTTGCAATCCGGTCTTGTCGTGCCCTCAATGGTTTATTCTCTTGTTGCTCTTGCTTCTGACAAGTCATTGTGTACCTTCTGTGTGGCTTTCTAAGCTATTTTTTTATTTATATATACACGAGCATCTTTGTACTTATATGCCTACTAGTGCTGTCTTGTTGGTTAGAGAATAGTTCACGGCGGGGATTTCTTTATTTACACTGTCCCGTTTTATTGGGATGACAGTAGGGTAAGTGTGAAGTTTGGTGCACCCTAGAACCTGGTTTAAACCCCCAGCCGCCTCTTTTGCCACTGACCATTCCATGGCGGTAGCCCTATTGTCAACCCGTTTTGTGTTGTGTATTAACATTGCAATTTCTGTTTGTCCTTTTGCGTGCTCTGTGGTTTACCGTGTTCTGTGAAAGCTGCATTTCCTGTTCGACTTTTATACTTATTTTTTAGCTGTATTAGTTGCAAGCACAGTTTAATTATTTCGATACAATTTCGCTGAATGCATAATACATATTTTTTTTAAAACAAATTAAATTAAATTAAACTTATGAAACACAACAGCAAGTGATGATGCAGATGGACAGACAGCGCGTGTATATGTGTGTGTTGGAGATGGCGACGGAATGGGGGGTCGGGGAAGGCTACCATGTCTGTTCCGTTTCAAAATAACCTTCACATGGTCGAATCGTCTTTGTTTTTCATCACATTTTGGTAATTATTCACCCGTTACTACACGTTTTTTTAAACACCCGATTGAGTTTCTGTACATTCTCTTTAAACATGAATGGTGGATAACAATAATTGTATACGTTTCTTGTTGTATTTGACACTTATCAAGTTGATATATTTATTAAGGAAACATAAATGTCACACGCTTGATTTCTTTCATGAATTTAATGAAAGGTGTGGTCAAATTAGAGATAAATAATTCCATTCATAATATATAATAACTGATAAGAGCCAAGGCGTCAATATCATTATAAATCACTAAAAAAACACATGCCAATGTGAGAATTTTGCTTCATGAAAGACTCCTTTTTAAGAAAATAATTATAGTGTTATTTTTTACTGGTCCTTTGGGATCATCAAGTCAATTCTGTGTGGCTTTAAAGTAGAATATCGCTTAAGCTGGTGCTATGAGGCGTGGCAGGTGTTTCATTTTATAATTATCTCTCATGAACAGACTCAATAAATAAAGTAGTCTGCTACTTTTCTCTCTTGTTTGTGTTTGTTGCTTCTAAGGGATCACCTTTTTAGTATTTATAACTTAGCCCAATAAGACGATTTTTAATCAATCGTAACTTCTTTAGTTATAATAGTATGTTGTTCCATATGTTAAAAAAAAATTACATATATGTTTATGCTTCTCTTGGACCAATGAAAATATCTTTTAGTAGCTGTATTTGCGCATGCGTTTTCCTTTTGTTCTTTCTTTTGTTTATTTCTATGTGTTAATTTGCAAATTCTCCGCATGCGGCGGAATTCATTTAACTGGGATTTGTTTGATTTCAAAATCCCACGTTTGAAGTGTCGAATTTATCAAAAATAACATTATGTTAGCGAAACTACAAAACGTATGTTGTTATAAATGTAATAATACTTTATTACATGCAATTAATAATAAATAAACAGTATTTAACGCATTGAAATATGCGTGTACCTTGCACAGCTACATGTTTGATCCGCGGAATGAACTGTTCGTAATATGTCGATTCGTTAAAATGGTTAAGTTAATTTGTTGTTATTGTATACATGCTGTATCAGCGCAATAAAAACAGTATCTGTAAAGTATGTGTTGATTCGTTAAACATTACGTTTGATCTACTATAGTGAGAGTGTGTTGTCCTCTATGTATTATATGATATATATGTATTGAAAATTAAGGTATAAATGAGTGTAAAATGTTAATTCTCGGGGATTTTAATAGTCGTACATCCACTAACTGTGATTATGTCATAAACGATAACAATGTTCATATGCATATGTTGCCTGATGATTATATTTCTGATATTGAACTGCCGCGTTATTCTGAGGATAAAGGTCATGTGAATAACAATGGGTTACTTTTATTAGATTTGTGTAAACAGAGTTCTTTGCGTATTTTAAAAGGTAGATTTGGCAATGATAAAAGTGTCGGTCTCTATACTTTTGTAGGCAGTAGGGGTTGTTTAGTAGTGGATTATGTTTTGTCGTCACAGAATCTATTAAGCCAAATATTTTGTCGGACCATTGTTTAATAACATTTTCTTTATTTTTTTGTAAACCAAGCAATGAGCCGTCGCTCGTAAACAACAGTTATGAACGATTAAGTTATAAATATGTATGGAACAACGATAAGAAGTGTGATTTTATTGAGAGTTTCAATACAGAAGAAATTAGTGGTAATTTGAATGCTTTAAATGAAAAAAAAGAACAGTGTACGAATAGTGGGGATATAAATTCATGCATTTATGATTTTAATGCCATTATTGAAGATGTTTCTTCACCAATTTTTAAGCGTAGATTAAGTTGTAATAGCGATGTTAAAGCGAATATTCCTGTATTTAACAATAAAAAAGAAAACCCGTGGTATAATGATGAGTGTCATGAAAGTAAGTTTCATTTTTTACAAAAGTTGAATAAATATAGAGAAAGTAAAAGTGTCATAAATAGAATTAATATGGTTAAAGCTCGGTCACATTATAAATCTACTGTGAGAAATTGTAAGACAGATTATGATCGAGTGAAAACAGCTGCTTTTGTAAACGAAAGATATAAAATGCATAATTATATCGGAATATGTTAAAAGAAGCATCGGGACTTAAGCCAACAAATATACCATTGTCTTATTTTGAACAATATTTTAAAGCTATTAATAGTCCAAATAACGAGTACTTTGTTCCAGATGAAGATGTTGTATATTTTAATGAACAGTACGAAAATAATGAATTTAACATAATGTTTGAAAAGTTGAATGTGAATTTTACTGAGGATGAGATTATAAAATCAATTAAGCAACAGAATTCAAATCGATCGTCTGGACCTGATATGTTATTAAATGAAATGTTCATTCTTGGTAAAACTATTTTATCACCAGTTATCTGTAAAATGTTTAATAAGGTGTTTGAGGTTGGGTATTTCCCAGAAGTCTGGTCAGAAGGGTATATTATTCCTCTTCACAAAAAGGGCAATATTAATGATGTAGAAAATTACCGTGGTATTACTTTATTAAGCTGTTTGGGCAAATTATTTACACGTAAACTAAACAATAGATTATCGAAGTGGGCAGAAACATACAGCGTTCTAATTGAAGCACAGACTGGATTTAGATCGGACATGAGTACTGTTGATAATATATTTGCTTTAAGTGGTTTAATTACACATATTTTAAATCAAGGAAAGAAGTTGTATTGTACATTTCTTGATTTTACTAAAGCCTTTGACTATATGTTGAGCGTGATAATTTATGGTATAAATTAACAAAGTTCGGTATTCGGGGAAAGATTCTTGATATCATTAAATCAATGTACTCATGTGGTAAGTCTAAAGTTAAATACTGTAACCAATTGAGCGATGAATTTTACTGTGTACTTGGCGTTAGGCAAGGGGAGTGCCTATCTCCTTTGTTGTGTTCTATGTATTTTAATGATATAGAAAATGCATGAAGGTTTAGATATTAATATATTTATGTTTAAGATGTTTATGCTGTTATATGCAGATGATATAGTTTTGTTTGCTAACACTGCAGCATAGTTACAAAATGGACTTAATATACTATCTAGCTATTGTAAAGAATGGAGATTGAAAGTAAATTGTACTAAAACTAAAGTTATGGTATTTAGAAAGGGCGCAATGCTACCACGAAATTTAGTTTTTATATATGATGGTGCTCCATTAGATATAGTTACTAAGTTCACATATTTAGGTATAGTCTTTTTTACTGGAGGGTCTTCAGCAGAAGCACAAACTACTCTTGCTGGTCAAGCGCAAAAAGCCATTTTTAAAATGAATAGGTATTTATACAAATTTTCATTTATATCCCCAAAGCATCAATTAGATCTGTTTGATAAATTGATAACTCCAATTTTAAACTATGGATGTGAAGTGTGGGGATTTATCCAAGCTATATCAGTTGAACGAGTGCATTTACAGTTTTGTAAACAGGTTGTGGGTGTTAAGAAGACAACTCAAAATGATTTCATATATGGTGAACTTGGCAGAACGTCACTTATAACAAGAAGATATTTTATAATAATTAAATATTGGGTAAAAATCATGAGAGTACATGATCGTAAATATGTGAAAATTGTTTATAACATGCTGCTTAATGACTGCGAAACATATCCTCAGAAAATAAACTGGGTTTCCCAGTTGAAACACGTATTGTCCTCGCTTGGGTTTTATGATGCATGGTTATAACAAAGTGTTGGTAACGATAATATTTTTCTTGCAATATTAAAGCAAAGGTTAAATGACAATTTTGTTCAGAATTGGCTTAGTCGATTAGAAAATTCCACTAGAGCAGTTTTTTATATAAACATTGCAAATTTTCAGTTTCAACCGTATCTAGATAATATAAATGTTTTCAAAATGTGTCAAGCACTAACTAACTCATAGACTGCAAATTGAAGCCGGTAGGTGGGTTAAACCAAATAGAATTCCTGTAAACGATAGAATATGTGTATTTTGTTATAAACTTGAAGATGAATTCCATTTTGTGTTGGAATGCCAAACATACATAATGTTAAGGAAGCGTTTGCCGACGACCATACGGCAAATAGACGCTTTAAACCATCTGAAGAAGCGACTGCTATACAGGAACTTTCAGACTTTGCAGTAGATACAAATGAATGGATGAATGGGAACAAGTTAAAGATGAACAGTACAAAAACTGAATTTATTGAATGTGGTAGCCGCCAACAACTAGACAAATGTGATGCAAATGAAATCAATATCTGTGGTAAAAACGTTGAAAAACAGCATCGTATTAGATATCTTGGTGCATTTTTAGACGAATCATTAAGTTTTAAAGAACATATCAAACGAAAATGTAAAACTGCTATGCTTAGCTATTTTAAGATCAAGAGTATTCGACAGTATTTGTCTTCTGATGCCACTGAAACACTTGTTCTATCACTTGTAATATCTCATTTGGACTATTGTAATGTCATTTTGTACGGCATTTCCCAAACTGAGCTTTCAAAACTTCAACGGATACAAAACATGTGTGCTAAACTAGTATTAAATCGAACCAAATTTGAGAGTTCAAAACAAGCATTGTTTGATTTACATTGGCTTCCCATCAAAGCACGTATAAATTTCAAGATCCTTGTGTATATGTATAATTGTTCTGTAGGAAAAGCACCAGCATACTTAATTGATTTGTTGACTCCTCAAACCGCAAAACGCTCATTAAGATCATCTCAATCATCTGTAGGATCATTTGTTGTGCCATTTAATAAAAATAAGACTTTTGCAGATAGAAGCTTTAGCACAGTAGGTCCGAGATTGTGGAATAAACTTCCCATTGAAATCAGACAGAGTGAAACTGTGGACATTTTTAAGAAGCAGTTAAAGACTCATTTTTTCAGAGACTATTTTTCTCTTTTCTAAGAGCAGTGTGCTTCATGGGATATGACTGTTGTGTGTAATAAAGCGATTATTGATTTCTATATTATGATATTCCTATCGCAACTTTTTTAACAATTATTTGAGTTAGAAACAGTATATTTTTGTATGGTATTTGCGTACTTTGGATTTTTATTCTATGCAGTATAATATTTTTCTTCCATGTATATATAAGTTTCTATTTCCATGAATTTCTTTGATATAATGCTTAAAATTGTTGTTTCTGAGTAATAATTTGTTTTATATGACATGCATTTTATTTACTAATTTTCATGTATTTTAATCATTGTACAACGCCATTGAATGTATACTGTGTATGTAGAAATAGGCGTTTAATCAAATAATAAAGTTTAAAGTTTAAATATATTCCTAAATATTTTTATAAGAGACCAAATATGATAAAGTTTTTGGAATTATTAAACTCACAAAATAAGATATATATTCGCAAACTGTGTACCTTTGTTTTAAAAGCATTTAAATTACGAAACGAAACACTATACAGAAATTAGCTATTTCTAAATATATTGTATGTAATATGGTCATGGTTGTAAACGTATATGTCATGTTTGTAAACTTAGGTACGTATTAATCAATATGATAACGAGCATATTGACCATTTTAATTAGAAACGTTTTTTGGTAAAGAATGCAAGCACATTGGTAATACGGACCGTCTGTAAAATGTTTTCATTTACTGGGACTGCGTGTCTTGTAGTTTGACTATCAGTGAAGTGTTTTCATTCACTGGGTTAAAACTTGTCTTCACTCAACAACGGGTATTGATGTCATTGTTTATTTAAAGTCTGTGGTAAACAAACTAAGTTAAAGTTATCACCAATTAAATTGCAACTATTAATAACTATTAAAAATCCGTGGTGGATTAATAGACATGTATACCTATACTAATATTTACATTATATGATATATGTTTATCGTAAGGATAACAAGCTGTTTTATTTGACTCATGTGATATAATACATGTGTTAAGGAAATTGTGATGAATTGTAATTGATTTATGCAATGAAGTGTTATATAAACGCCTTCTCATTGTATCAGCTCAGTTAAGATAAACTGCATATTTGGACATGTATTGTTTGTAATACCTACACTGTTGCCATGCTTTGTAATTATATATTGTATCCTCTTGGGCTTTGAAGCCTATTGGAAATTGGAAATAAAGATCTATCTATCTATATATATATATCTATGATGACAATATACGGAAAAAAGAGAAGTTATTTGATTATTACATCCGCCATGTATGTATGCGATTTCAAAATATGAGTTTGTAAATGTATTTTGATCTCGTATTTTTGTTGGTATACAAACTGAGAATTTGCAAATAAACTGTAAAAATGTATTTAAAAAAAGGCATTAAATCGATTCTTAGCACCCGATCGTGATCACAATACAATATAATCAGTCATAATTGTTTAACCACTTATATTTAATGCATATAGTCAACTCAGGTAATAATCCTCCGTCGTTCAGCGTGTCAGTTATTACGATTATCCAATTAACACCTAGTACACACACGCAGTAAGCGTGTCATTCAGATTATACTCGGCGGCTGTTTATTCAATCCACTTAAAGCAAGGTACCGAGTGTTAATCTCATTGATGCAAAAACGCTAAATACACCTGTATCATATAACTATGTAACTCATTATTTATACAACACCGTGTATAGCTTAACAATTCATCTCTATTAGATTAAAATAGTATGTGTATGCTACGAAATAATTATATAGATTATTTATTTAGCGCGTCGAAATGTTTTACTGGTGAAATGATCTGCATTCTCATTGGTCTAACGGAAAAATACGGAAAGTTGCTCAGTCATCGTTTACAGTTTAGGCGTTTTGCATTCTGACTGGCCAAACTAAATATTAGCAATCTGATTGGCTAAAATTACAAACGCAAAAACTCGAAATTAGACAAACCAGGTTTAGGAAAACGTAGAAACGTTTGATTTGCTGATCGACATAAAACCAGTTAAACGCGTTTGGTCATTGACGCGTTTCAAGTTCGTTTAGCTACCGTTTGAAACTAGTTTGTAAAACGATTCTATAGCAGCTAACGAATCGTTTTATTACCGAGTTTTATTGTTAATCTACCGATTCAAACAGTTTGTCGTTCGTTTGTCGTTTAGAAAAGCAAAGGACCATTAAAACGGGTTTTCAAACGCTTGAAGTGCGCATGCTCAGAATTTTCCTGTTTCCAAACGCTCTGAAACGGGTGTTTCCAAACGCGCGTAGTGCGCATGCACAGAGTTTGAAAACTCGTTTTTGAGTTTGTATCCGGGTTTTTTTTTGCGTTTGACCTATCAGAAGAAGATAATATAATTAGATAATTCTCATCTACGATCGATTATTTTAAGAGTGTTTGACTGATACAACAAATAAAACAAACATGTGTATGTATACAAACAATAGTTGAGGCATTAACATGTTAAATCCTATGTGCAAACCCCATGCATTCACTCACCATTTATATTCATGCCACCGTCGAGTTAATATATGCTTATCTAAATTCATTGTTTAATTAGCCGGGATGTTCGATATGCAACAACTGTTTTACTGCCATAAACACTCGACATCGACAATCACGAATTGTTTAATCCATAGCTCACGTAGTGTGTACAAGCACACTGCGATTTAATTAGAGACATCAGTAATTAGATATTTTCACAATATACATACTGGAAGTATAACAATTAAATATTTCAAATTACTTAGTGTTGTAAAAATAGTTTGTAAATTCATGGAATATACTTATCTTACATAATATATGAAAACAGCATTCCCCATAATGGGAATAAGGGAAAATCCGAAGGAAAAACAGATCGTAACTTGAAATACGAGAATTAAATAGACAAAACATCGAACGAGTGGATTACACGAATACAATTGTATTAATATTTAATTTGGAAAATGTCCATTGTTAATAATAAACAATAGGAGTTAGGAGTGAAACAGAGGAAGGTGGGTACAGCTGATTTGAAAAGCACTGCAATATATATATTTCTATTGTTACCTATATGTGTACATGCATTGTTGCATGTCTATTATTGATTTGGCCTTGAAGAAAGTTAAGCATACTGGCAAATTGTTTATGCAAATTCATTGATGATGATGTGGACTGGTTGCATTGGACTATTTTATGCAACTTCATTTATGAAGAACTCTGGACGGTATATAACCATGCTAGCTCTGGGCCAGTTGAGATCAATATCAGTATTCTTTATTAAAGTTAATTTAGATTTGGATGCTTTTAGAAAATACAAGTGTGAGAGGATTTAATGAATATTGTGCTCATTAAAAATAACAGTCAAATTGGATATTTGGACTAAACTGGAAATATTCGAAATTAATTTAGACTTAAAGAGACACTTACTGTTTTGGATTAAAGAGACACTTGCTAATGTGAACTACAGGAACATTGGATAATTTTATTTGGACTTATTTCAAAAAATGGATATTAATGAACAGCTAGATTTGTGTATTCTGTAAGTGAATATTTCATGTAAATAATTTTGTTAATTACATTTTTGTTGGCTGGTTTTGCTTCCTTTCTTGTTACTTAATCGGGGGCTAGTCCGGGATTGAAACATTTTCGGTGCTTTAATGATTTGTACATTGCTTTTGGCAATAATAAAATAATCAAATAATAAATACCTAATAAAAGCACAAAATCAATTGTGCATTTAGTACATTTTCAATACTATAAAAAGTGAAACCAGCTACAGTCAAAATGGTGTTTGATCTTGAAACAATTGTTGCTACGCCTACCCAGAAGGAATGTTATTCACTTAAAAAAGATGAATTGATCTTGCTTGTAAACCATTATAAGTTATCGAAATGTAAATCTTCTATGAGAAAATCTGAGATTGAAAATAATGTTTGGTTTATGGAGAGGAAGCATTACATTTGTTAGTGCAAACGGAATTTGATTTAATTGATTTAAAATTAAAAGAAATTGAGTTACATAATATAAAAGAAATTGAATTGAGGAAACTTGAAAAAGAAATGAAAAAAAATGAAGCGAAAGAGCGCAAAGAAATTGAAATTAGAAAAATGCAATTGCAGGAAGAAAAAGATAGCAGAGCGTTTGAATTGAAGATGCTACAATTAGATTTGGCAAGCAAGGCCAGTACACCATCTCCACCCACAACCAACTCCACTTTTAATTTTGATGTTACAAAACATATTATTAGATTAGTCTCGCAAATTGATAAATATTGTCTTCATTTTGAGAAAATTACTAGCTTAAAAGCTATAAATTGGTTCCAAAGGCATATAGGTAATAGTTTAGGAATTGTAAAAAAGACAGTGATCCAACACATGTGGAATTTGCTCGAACCAAAGAACAGTTATTTGATTGATGGTGTGCATCCAAAAAAATTGAACGCAATCATGATAAGTTAAAGCAATTTATTCTAATTGAAGAGTTCAAAAGGTTATTAACAATGATGTTAAAACCTATTTAGATGAGCAAAATGCTGACAAATTAGAAGATGCTGCACGTTTGGCGGATGATTATTCGCTAACTCACAACGTTTCTTTTGTTAAAATATCAAGCCCTTAGCAGCATTATTCATTTAAGAAACCCTCTCACTCGTATGACAGTATTTCTAAATCTCAGTCTGATACATTAAGTACTAGTACTTCTAAACATCAAGCATCTAATGGGAATACTGATTAAAAATCCTTATCTCAAATTACTTGCAATTATTGCAAAAATAAAGGTCACCTCAGTTCTGAAAGGAAAGGAAGCAACGACAAAAAAAGATGCAAAACCTACTGGTCTCATCTCTTTAAGGTCTAAAACCAGGTCTTGTGTTGCAAACAATGCAATTTTTGAGGTCTAGAAATCCCAGTCTGGTTCTGTGATGGAGACGTCTGAACCATTCATGTCTGAAGGTTCTATATCACTTATTGGTGACTCAACCAAACATATCCCTATTAAAATATTACATGACACAGGAGCTTCACAATCATTATTATTGGAGAGCACTGTAATAACAACACATCAAAATATTTTTTAAACTTTAATATATTTGGCAAATATTGGGCGTGGCATGGATTGAAAAACAAGCCCCAAGCATGGGGTTTAACAACTGGGCTGCCGGTAAGCACAAAAGACCATTATGGCAAGTCCTTACAGTAGAAAGCATTAAGCAATAAAGCAGATTGAATATTACACTATTAAGGACATAAATACATGTGCACCAAATTAAATGTTCATTATGAAAGCAACGTTTCTGATAAGCATTTAGGCAAGTGTTGAAAGCACGGTTGATATTCAAGCATAATTACAAGTGCACCGAATTCAATCAATTCAAATGTTTTTATCAACTTTTCTGATAAGCATTTAAGCAAGTGTTGAAAGCACGGTTGATATTCAAGCATAATTACAAGTGCACCGAATTCAATCAATTCAAATGTTTTTTATCAATTCGTACGGACAGCAAATTTGTATATAATTTATGTTTAGATTACAATTCAGTCTCTGGGTATACAGGAGCTGAATAAATTTAAATGGAAACTTATATGTCCTTCCTTTCACACCTTCGCTGCCCGCCGATAATTACACACTACAACAGTTAAACACATCAACTAGGTGTAATCCAAAACTTCCAGCAAGTATGTAAATGTCCTTAATGTCCATGCCACACCAATAATGGTTGACTACGTAAGTGGATCCAGAGGAAGACATCAACTGAAAATATATAACTCAGAGAAAGCAACATGATCTTGCAGCATAAAATGCCATCTTTTGAATATAAATATTGACAAATAATGAAATGTCTTAAATGAACTTATTGTACTTATACAACTTCATAACACTATTATCGATGTCAATCAATGATCCTGTGGGCTGGGAGGGAGGGAATTTAAATTGTTAACATAAGCTAAAGCACAATACCTCGTTTTGAATCCAACATGCCGGTGTAGATCTCGAAATCTGCACCGTGAAATTTACTCCCTAAGTTCAAAACGCTAATTTTGTGTCCTCCAATAATCGTTGACTATAACAGATATTATAGTCAGTATTATTGGAGAGCACTGTAATAACAACACATCAAAATATTTTTTAAACTTTAATAGATTTGGCAAATATTGGGCGTGGCATGGATTGAAAAACAAGCCCCAAGCATGGGGTTTAACAATTGGGCTGCCGGTAAGCACACAATACCATTATGGCAAGCCCTTACAGTAGAAAGCATTAAGCAATAAAGCAGATTGAATATTACACTATTAAGGACATAAATACATGTGCACCAAATTAAATGTTCATTATGAAAGCAACTTTTCTGATAAGCATTTAAGCAAGTGTTGAAAGCACGGTTGATATTCAAGCATAATTACAAGTGCACCGAATTCAATCAATTCAAATGTTTTTTATCAATTCGTACGGACAGCAAATTTGTATATAATTTATGTTTAGATTACAATTCAGTCTCTGGGTATACAGGAGCTGAATAAATTTAAACTGAAACTTATATGTCCTTCCTTTCACACCTTCGCTGCCCGCCGATAATTACACACTACAACAGTTAAACACATCAACAAGGTGTAATCCAAAACTTCCAGCAAGTATGTAAATGTCCTTAATGTCCATGCCACACCAGTAATGGTTGACTACGTAAGTGGATCCAGAGGAAGACATCAACTGAAAATATATAACTCAGAGAAAGCAACATGATCTTGCAGCATAAAATGCCATCTTTTGAATATAAGTATTGACAAATAATGAAATGTCTTAAATGAACTTATTGTACTTATACAACTTCATAACACTATTATCGATGTCAATCAATGATCCTGTGGGCTGGGAGGGAGGAAATTTAAATTGTTAACATAAGCTAAAGCA
Source organism: Cyrtodaria siliqua (assembly GCA_037043455.1). Classification (NCBI taxonomy): domain Eukaryota; kingdom Metazoa; phylum Mollusca; class Bivalvia; order Adapedonta; family Hiatellidae; genus Cyrtodaria; species Cyrtodaria siliqua. Next base: position 48,841 of record JAWPHD010003110.1, on the reverse strand, counting down.
CAATACCTCGTTTTGAATCCAACATGCCGGTGTAGATCTCGAAATCTGCACCGTGAAATTTACCCCCTAAGTTCAAAACGCTAATTTTGTGTCCTCCAATAATCGTTGACTATAACAGATATTATAGTCAGTATTATTGGAGAGCACTGTAATAACAACACATCAAAATATTTTTTAAACTTTAATAGATTTGGCAAATATTGGGCGTGGCATGGATTGAAAAACAAGCCCCAAGCATGGGGTTTAACAATTGGGCTGCCGGTAAGCACAAAAGACCATTATGGCAAGCCCTTACAGTAGAAAGCATTAAGCAATAAAGCAGATTGAATATTACACTATTAAGGACATAAATACATGTGCACCAAATTAAATGTTCATTATGAAAGCAACTTTCTGATAAGCATTTAAGCAAGTGTTGAAAGCACGGTTGATATTCAAGCATAATTACAAGTGCACCGAATTCAATCAATTCAAATGTTTTTTATCAATTCGTACGGACAGCAAATTTGTATATAATTTATGTTTAGATTACAATTCAGTCTCTGGGTATACAGGAGCTGAATAAATTTAAACTGAAACTTATATGTCCTTCCTTTCACACCTTCGCTGCCCGCCATATGGATGGGCGCCCGGACACTCCAAGTCATAGAGTAGAGTGTCCAGGCGCCAATCCACCGCCAAAATAGGGGAAACATTTTTTGGCAGCAGCAAAGAGTGTGTATCAAAAACAAAATATCCGAATGCCACGCCCAAAACAGAAACGGTGACAAAAAAGTATCTTTTTTCTCATCACTGCCTACTTTAAATGAAACATTAAAATCCAGCCGCTAACTGGTTAAGAAACAAGTTGTTCCCCGCATTTGATAAATGAACACCATCCTGTTCAAGACAGGTATCATCAGCCGGAATGTTTGGGTAAGCTAACTGGTTTAAGAAACAAGGTGTTCTCCACAGTTAATTATGAACACCATCCTGTTCAAGACAGGTATCATCAGCCTGAATGTCTGGGTGTAGCAAATAAAGGCCCCCAATATCTATTATCGCCTTAGCAGCGTAACTGTTTAGCCGCTTTCTGGCCCTTGTCCTTGCTAAAGGATTGATAGAATAACGCCATGAAAGCCGAGGAAGCATTTAAGAACAAACAACGACCACATCTAAAAACCATTAATGGGTATTTCCCTCAATCATTTCTCCACGACCACATGAGTTGATGCATCAGACATTGGCAAAATAAATAAATGTCAGGAAATTAGCAAGTATGTAAAAGTTGGAGGATGATTTAATTGTAATGTGTGTCTCGATAAACAAACTGACTGTTAAACGTGCCTAAATTAGCATCAGGAATATCGATCTTAAGCGGTTACATAATATGGAGTGTAACATGTACATGATACTCAGTTGCAGACTTAGAACTCTGAATGATTTCTGATAAAGCGTGTATCTTTCGTATTGTTTCGCGTGCCATGGTTTTGTTCATTTCAGACAGCAAACAACTGATATACATTTGTTTGTGTACAATATGCACATTTTCCTAAGTGTATTAACTTTTGTCTCCTGGATAATCAAGTTTATTTCTATTGTAAACATGACTTTAACTGCATATTTACCTTTGACCTACGATCGATTTTAGACTTGTATAAACAATCATCATCATCAAGCGCCTAAGTAACTGATGAACAGTAAGTCAATCAATCGGTACATGACTGTTTACAGGCTACAACCTCAATTTATGTCGGTGCTCCACTCTTTTATCAGCCACAATAGAAATGCCAAGTACTTGCATAACGATCTACAACTATCTAAAGGCTAAACCATCTAACACTCCGACAACAATACACGAAGAACATGTATCCTTTTCAAGTGAACTAGCCCGCATTAAAAAAGGTTAGCCACACAACTGTGTAAACTCCCTTTAACTAATACATAAAGATGTCATCGTAATGCTGACAATTGGAATGACATTGATCTCATTTATCACCGTCTTGTATGACAACCTAAGATGAAGTTGGTGACTTGGAGGAAATGTGTTATTATATTACAATTTGCAACCTGCCCAGGATCTATTGTGCATATACCTTTTGGACGCCATGTTGTTTATATAACTTTGACTATGACTATTGACTATAAACCCCAGAGCTACACACACACACACACACACGCACACACTGCATTGTGGAACCCTGCAGAGAAGTTGTTATTTTGAATAGACACAGCACAGAAATGGTTTTATAATTTAGTGACCATGCACATAACTGGATTAAAGTGCAGTGTATTGACTAGGGACAAGCCGAAAAGGAACAGATAACTAAATTTCAATGAACCCCTGGCAAAAATACCTGGTGCAGGATAAATAAAACATCAACCTGGTACAGGATATTTGAAACCTCATCGATCTTAAAGGATTGGCCTAACAATAAACCAATGATCAAATGGAATAGCCTTAAAATGAGGCATTATGATAAGTATGTAACTATTTGCCATGTCTTGAATATGTACACCACTGATAAAGCACTGATAAAGCACTGTCGATGCATTAAATATGAATGTATTAAACATTGTAGGGATATATTTCCAAACTCTACACGACATAGTTTCACAAAGCTGCCATGAGGTGTAGGTTTATCTTGTATAACAAGTAAAAAGTGGAACTTTACATACAATACCAACACTGGAGGACTCTATGACCTGTTCCACACATTGCATCCGATACCGACATAGAAAATTTTGACTGCTGTTAAGTCAACTTGATGGTTACACGAACTGAAAAATAAGGCAAAATGTCCTAAAGATTGAAACCAAATAAGCCTTGAAAGATGTGATAGAGATCCAATTAAAATGATGCAGCATCAGCAACAGCGTCAGTATAAAACAACAGCCACTGTAATGAAAACATTATTGTACGCAAACTGAATAAATGTCAAGTTGATCGCTAGACGATAAGCATGGAATGTTTTATAAACAGTTAATTTAAAAGAACGTCAAGTACAATTGAGGCATGAATAATTTTTAACTGTTAAACAGTATTAATTCAAATTAAAATAATGCCATATCCGACACAATACTTCCGCACCATCTTAGACGCACGCTCGGACGGTATGACGTCACCTACCGCTCTGGGTCATAAATATTCATTGCCTCCATTGGCAGACCAACAACTTACAGCCAACAGCAGCAAGGTAAAATTAGCTGAAATCAACAACTGGTGAGATGTACTTATCAGCAGTGAGAAAACATATTGCCTAAACACTCCAATTACATGGGTAGCATCATAATACACAATTACACGAACAGCCTTTGAGTTAAATAATAGCAGCAGAAGCTAAACAACGCTGATTACAAACAGGATAATGATTACTTGGAGACCATTTTAAACTTCCTAATTTTTAAACTTTCTAGTGTGAACGGTTTGCAGTAACAATGTGTAACAAAAAGGAAAGGTGTGAAACAATCTACAGCCATACATCACTTACCCACATCTCCAATGAAAATGCAATTAACATTTGCAGACTCCTGTTGTAAAATATGATATTTGGAGATGTTTGCATTATACAACAGCAGGAAGTGGTGTAAAAAATCATACCATAAAAAACATATCTGGCCAATTATTTATGGTTTTTTTTTGTTGTTGTTTTTTTGTTGTTTTTTATGATATTATTAGTATTATATATGTCCCAACTGACTAACCCACTGACTTTAAACCCATAATAAAGTGTATAAAAACGAGTCCTGTCTCCGTAGGCAGTGCAACAACATCTTTGTACGGCCTCTTGTGCAATAAAACGAGCCACTCAACGATCTGTGACATAACTGACTTGCTGAACGACCGGGAGACAGTACATGCAACCGCTGACTTTTCCCGGCAGAGCTGTTTCACACCATCGAACTTGCTCGCTTTCCACGTCGCATTATCCAGTGAGAATATGAAAACAAAATCAACGTACATTGTATGAACTGAGAAAATAAAATCCTATTCGAAATATTAATACCAACTTACTGGAATAATTTTTGTTTATTTATTTATTTATTTATTTATTTATTTTTATTTTTTTAATTTTTTTTTTATTTTTTTATATATTTTTAATTATTACGATTATTATTATATATATATATTTATTCATCATTTTTATTAGCCCACTATCATTATAAAATTACTTATTTATTTGTTCAACCTCAGTGAAAATGCACCCAGATGCATTAAGCTATGCCGTAAACATTTTCAGTTAGAATGCAGGGGCGAATGCAGGATTTCAGCTTAGTGGGGGCGTAAGATTTTGGTAAATGTTCGGGTCCGTCTATAGCCTTATAAAACGGTTGCGGTAGTGCATTGATAGGGTAAAACAGTCCGTTTTCAAACAAAAGGATTTAACAATGTGGTAATTAAACAACTCATTAGCCATTATTCGTCGAGCGAGCGAAGCGAGCGAGAACATTTTTTATACTGAGGGCGTGTAACGAAATTGTTTGATATTTTATCTGCAGTAACATGGACATACATGTATGAATAAAAAAGGGGCGTTCTCAAACAAAAGGATTTAACAATGTGTTAATTATACCAGTCATTAGCCATTATGCGTCGAGCGAGCGAAGCGAGCGAGAACAATTTTTACACTGAGGGCGTGCATCGTAATTGTTTGATATTTCATCTACAGTAACATGGACATACATCCTTTGATATTTTATCTACAGTAAAATGGACATACATGTATGATCCGGAATTTTTAGGGGGCGCGCATCGGCGCGCACCCCCCACACTGTATCCGCTAGTGGAATGTACCTAACCGCATTATTCTTGAAACACACTCAAATACACTCAAATACCACTCATTGTTCTATCAACTACTGACCCAGTTATGCAATATAAGCTGTAGCCAGTACGCAAAATGTGAAGTAAATGGACATTCCACTTTGGAATTGAGGGGAGCAGGTGAAGTAGTTTCGCCCAAAACCTCGCTTAAAACGAACACTTTAAAAAACAAACAAGGCAAAATACGAAGTTATCAACGTTTAGACTCCATTTAAATTCGACAACGTCGACGCCACACATAAACCACGCAATATGAGAGTAATATTAATCAACGTTTACCTACTCCCTGGCATGACGTCATTCATAAACCACGCAGCATATATAGGGCAAACCTAATCGCGTGGGAAACCCCACATTTCGGGAATATTAATTAAATAATATACGAGAACGTTGTTATTTATTTATAGTTATATCAATTAGCAAAGGAATCGCACAGAATAGAAACAAAGAAAGAGACCAAATAACGCTTACGTTAATTGAAAGAAAAATTGTGCTGACTAGAATCAAAATGGCCGACCTAGTAAGGTGAAATAGGAGCCTTTATTTACATCGACCAACAACGTATACACTGTATGACTAAAATGAAACGAATACAACCTAATCAAAGATAAAATCATGAGCAACAGGAATATTACAAAATGAATTGATAGATCATGCGAGTATGATTTCAATGAATGTAAATTGTTAACATAAGCTAAAGCACATTACCTCGTTTTGAATCCAACATGCCGGTGTAGATCTCGAAATCTGCACCGTGAAATTTACTCCCTAAGTTCAAAACGCTAATTTTGTGTCCTCCAATAATCGTTGACAATAACAGATATTAAAGTCAGTATTATTAGCAGATACGCTGCCTTTTCTGACAAGACTTATTCTGGTACTTATGTACTTATTCAAAGGGTAGAGCGCGGTTATTTGACTGTCCCTCTCCATAATATTTATTTGTCATCAAATTTGGTTACTGGACCTGTGGCTGTGGGAATAAGATCTTCTTTGCCATTTGAAGGTGTCCATAGGCAATGACCTAGCTGGAGATAATGTCGTGGTTAATCCACTTGTATCTGACAAGCCTTATTTGGATCAATCCCCTCATCCCGTTGAACAGGAAATACCTGATTTGTATCCGGCTTGTGCAGTTGCTCGAGGTATTGCAAAAAGAGCCATTGAGAATAATCTTTCTTCTGACATTAACTTGGCTGATACTTTTATTGGTCAGTCTTATAATACAGAGGTTAACAAATCTCTATATATTAGCCCATCTGAATTTCAGACGGACTACAGCGAAAATAACATTCACTTACCAGATCATTCTCCTTCTATTAGTTTGAATGGCAAAGATCATGACAAACTATCGAGATCACAACTTATAAGTAAACAGCATAGAGATCCTGAGATTTCAAGCTTATTTGATTGGACCGTAAGTGAAGAAGAAGCTTCACAAGTCAAAGTTTGTTATTTGAATGAAAATGAGATCCTGAATAGAAAATGGCGACCACGTGATGTTCCCGCTGATGATGAATGGAATGTCATTTACCAAATTGTGGTTCCTAATTCACATCGTCGGGAAATTCTCAGTTTAGCCCATGAAACTCCTATGTCTGGTCACTTAGGTGTCAGTAAGACATATCACAAGAGTTTGTGTCATTTTTATTGGCCAAATCTCAAAAAGTATGTTTGACACAAAGTCACACAACCTATACAGATAAGAAACTGTTAAAATGCATACGAACATTCAATTTCATCGATTAAAAAGATTAATGTGTCAAACGTTTATAAAAACATAGTTTTGAATCACCTACAGGAACAAATGAAATAATGCAAAAATGAAATCTTATTTCTTTATCATTTGGGAAAAGCAAACAGTGTTTCAAAACACATTGCAAACATTCTAAAATACACTGTGTCTATATAATCAAACACAAGTTAACAGCAGAAATGGACAAGGTTATACTGCATAGTCCAGTTATGCTAAAACATTAACGTATGCAACGTTTATGTGACTCAACTGCAATCAACCGATTAGGTGTTGACTGTACAATTTTGTGCGATCAATTCAGTCAGTTAATATGTATGTTAAACTTATGTTGAAACACCCATTATACTGAAGATTTATTCTGACAAGCCAACTTAATATTTATTCACAAGCAAAAAATCATAGAAATCAATGGATTTAACGTAGAAAGATAGCTCTTTAAAAAAGAGAGATATCTCTTTCAACTAGACGAATACATATTTAAGCTAGAGATATATCTGTAACAATCTAACGAAGATATCTGGTTACCTGATATTAGGTCAAGTAGCTATATTTAGTACTGATCAAAGCCTAAAAGTCACGTGGTTTTCTTTACATATTGTATTCTGGCAGCTGCCAACCGTGTATATAAAATCATTGTAGGGACGCGCTTGTTTACACTTTTCAGTTCCACGAATGGTAACACAAGAAAATAAATCAACGTGTGGCGTGTTTTTTTATTCACTATAATGTTTCCTCTTCCCTTGAGAAGCAGTGACATGCGCTTGGCAATTTCTGGTGGTAGATCACTGTTATATATGGCATAAAAAAAAACATAACACATTTGTGTATATGTAAGCTAAAAAGGAACTCCAGATAGATTTAAATAGTTTACATAATATTCGTCACTGACTGACACTGTTAACCTACTTAGTAACTGGAATACCTTTAATAGGTCCAGATCAGCTGGTCGAGATACACAAGCGTGTATGGGTAGGGGGATTTGGGTGGGGGTGGTAAATAAATATTGCAATGTAAAACATTATTTTTGATTGTTATCCAAATTGATATTGAAGGCCATAAATGGCCACAGACATATTATTTTTTTTATAGAACTTGTCCTACTATGTGCTTATATATTGTCTGTCCTAGAACTTTGTCTTACTATGTGCGTTTAATTGACAAGTCAATGTTGACTACGACACATGCATATAGGGGTTGATTTCTCACTGAGAATTAACAATTAATAAATAAGAAACATTTCAATCCATCACATTTAATAATAACATGGACACACACTCATGGTTCTGTTATTTTCATGCATCAAGTCTTTCTTTTTTTTAGTATTCGACCATTCATATTAATTGTGTACAAATAATTTAGAACGTATACAGCAAATACACTTTTAATTGTATAATCATATTTACAATGGAGCTCATTTAATAGCTTGCTATATTGTTTTGACATATATAACATGTATGTGATAATCATTGCATATCTTCAGAAAAAAAAGGTTTTGTTTGCAAGCACACATGGACAGTTACCAGAAACTTGAGAGAGAGAGAGAGAGAGAGAGAAAGGGAGAGAAAGGGAGAGAGAGATTGCTTAAGCATAACCTGCGAACAAAACAATACACTCACAGTAGGCGCAAACAGAATCGAGAAAATACAAATACTAACAATTACTAAATACATCATTCTCAATAATTTCATTATCACTATTTGTATAAGATTCAAATCATGTATAACAGCAAAGTTACTTAGTTAGATGAAATGCAATGTGATAACTTTAATTTTAAAGCTTGCATGGCATTATTAGTATGCATCACGGTGAATTTTGCCAAGTGAATGTTGTTATCATTTAAAACAAGATATTACTGACGAAAGTGTTGGCACAAACATTGTTGTCATGATAACGCGATTTAAATACGACATGCGTACGTAGAATACGTAGCGTTTAATCAAATAGGGTATTGCTTCTTGTTTTACTGATGTGTATGGACTTAGATGTTGTCAATTCCATGTCATTTTTTTTTGTAGCTTGACAATGGAGAATGTACATGGAGAAACGACCTCCCACGCTTGCATTTAGAATATATCTGGTATACATGCGATCGTGGATCTAGATTGTGGATAGTTTGATGCATAAAAACTGGTAAGTGCACAGATTATTTAAATGTTACGACATTTATAAATGTACAAGCATGTACATGTACAAGTTGTAGAGTGAAAGCAAACTTGTTTATATAATACTTTTCATTGAAGTAATGCTCCCTGTAGTTTAATTATAGTCCTGTAAACAATATATCATTAGAAGAAAATGTCAGTTAAATCGCAGATGTTAAAGTATACAGCAGTAATTACGTTAGATTACCTTTGAATGTTTTTATTATTTCGAGTACTGTATCCTATTTCTCGTGGTGTACTTGTAATGTATATTTTGCACATGGCAGTTGTCCCGTGTGCGAGCGTTTTTTTGTTGTTTTTCTTTTGCATTTTCCCAATATTCTTCTGTAATCGATTGTTAGAATTGTCGCAGAGAGGACAACTCTTCTAAACAAAAGTATAAGTTAAATTATATCAAAGTTGTAACTATTACATTTTCACTAAAATATTGTTCCTTAACGTTGCATAGCATAACCTTGAAGTATACTGGCTTCAGTATGTATATAGAGCAATCATTTCGGTTTACACTACATTGTGATCCACAAAATGAAAGTTAAATTCATTTTCAGCATCATTGTGTAAGCAGGGCAGGAGTTAGTGCCTTTGATTTATCGATCTAGCTCAAAGTGTACACACTGCAGCGAAATAGTAATGTTCTATTCAGCATCATCAGGTCATTAGTTTCGGATGTCTTGCCAATTTGGAAATTTGCAAATCAAGTCAAGTTGAACAGGACATGTATCTTTCACAGAACACAGTTAACTAGCAACACGCAACTTCTCAAGTTTGTAAATATAAAACTGTAAATTACAAAATCTTAATTGTCTCGGGTGAAACCCTTCTCATTACTTGTTATTTTAAATTAGGCATTTTCAACTGAGGGTTTAATAACTGAATGTCGGATATTAAGTAAAACATTAGATCTCTCCTTGTGTTTTGCCCAGCATTATAATAGCGAAATACGTTGTCATTCGACATAAACTTATTTTTCCAAGCCTGTGTCTTACAGTTTTTGTTTAGACTAAAGTAAATGGTAATGTCGGAAAATATAATTTCGAACTAATAGATTGCATATGTATCTTCGTTTCTGCTTCAGTACGTGGGTGTTGTAACAGTCCTGATTATGGCAACAACAGACACTGAACATTATCTTCGCCTTCACTTACTCAACGTTGAGGGTGGTGGACCAGTCCTCAGAGAACTCGTTAATAATGTACAAAGTTCATCTGCCAAAAGATCTTTGTTTGATTATCTGCAGTGTTTCAAGAAACACATTATGGCGCACAAACATTCCCTTGGTGGCCCAAAATGTTACGAACAATTGTTCCCAGACTCTGGAACAGTAGACATCGGTCAGTGGGACGTTACACTGCTGTGCTTCGTGGTTATAACTGTATGTACACTTGAAGGAAAGCTCATACTTGATTTGAGGCAAATTTTAATGAAGGAAGTAAACAACCCACCGAAACACGACAAACAACTTCACAGGTTTCTTTTAAATGAACAAATAAAGATTGATGCATTGAAAGGTACTACCATTACAGAGGAACAATATGATAAGCTTTTTCCACCTAGTGGAACGCCATTAACCTTGGACGAATGGGATGGTGATCTTCTTACAGGTGTCCTGTCTACCTGCTGTACTAAATCAGTATGCGAAGTAGTTGTTAAGTTAAAAGAATGTATCAAAAGAGAAGCAGCAGTCTACGAACCAAGTGGCGATTTAGACGCTTTTCTAAATAGCTCTAAAATAAAAAATGCAATTGATAACTTGCGACAAAATGGAAAGTTAACAGATGCCCAATTTGAACAAGTATACCCTCTAGTTACAGGTGTTAAAAGTGTGAAAATTAAAACAGATATCGATTCATGGGATTATACCATGTTGTGTGTGATGGCTTTAAACGTTACCAAATCGCTAACGCAGAAAACTGTTAATGCGGTAAAAGTCATAAGACAATCAATGATCACGATATCACATGGGAGAAATATAGATATCAACTCTGACGACTTTCGGGATATTTGGTCAGACTTATTCGGTGCCATACAAATTATTCTGGCAGTTGAAGTTCCAAAAATAGAATCCGGTGTGACGGAAAGGATAAATAAATTTAAAAAAGGTCCTTTAGATATCAAATGGGCGTTTCAGATTCTGAAAGATTGGTACCAAAACGACAAATCAGTAAATGAATCCATTTTAGTCAAGCTTCAGGAAATGGAAAATTCCACGACATCTCGCCTTGGCATAATAGAGAAAAATATCAAGGATCATGTAGATGCTAAAGTCAAAGGTAAATAAGTGTTTTTTAAACGTGTTATATTACCATAGTTGTGTCTAGTTTAATTTCTTTCTTCTGTGATAAATGTATACATCCATCACTAGTAAATGACTATATAGGTATACTAACGCTTTAAAACTTAAGAACAAGATTCATAGCATAATTCAGAACATCAACAATATTGTGCAAAATAATAACTCAATCCTGGTGTGTAAAATTCTTATCATTCTCAGATATTATATTATTTGAGTTATGTCTTAGTTATTAAGTGTTGTTAATTTTACAGAAGTAATGGACGAACTGGTTGCAATGAGGCCGGTTCTAGATGGACATGCTGTGACGGTCAAAGGTTTGTTAAATTTTGATCCAAATTCAGTTTTATGAACGTTTCGAGTATAATTTAAACTCACCATTGTATTATTCTCATACACAATTATGAATACAATTAACTGGCTTGATTTCATGATCTTGAATGTAGCAAATTCGATTTTAGTTTGCATTTACAAATGCTAGCAATATGAACCTATTTGTATTATTGTATTGTCAGTTACTAAAACAAATAAGATTATACATACAAAACAAAAAGGCAAACATTTAGTATGTTATATGTGTAACCTGGCTCTTGGCAATCTCAGATGGCATTTATATAAACTGGTTAAAATAGTGCAAAGCCGAACTTGCAGTGAATGTGTCTTTTTTGAGAACATTTAGTGCTTTTTTAGCTAAACAAATATAATTCGATATTGTTTTATCATAAATGAAAAACACAAGACAACTAATATTAATGCGCGTTTCGTTTTAATGCGGGCTAAGCTTATATGTGTGACTGAGGAAGACTTAGGTTGGTTCTCCATCCATCTGCAGATATAGAAGTATTTGTACATACAGATACTGAGACAGATTTAGCATGGTGCTCCATCCATCAGCTGAAATAGAAGTATTTGTACAAACATATATTCATTGAACAATGTGCAAGTGTAAAGCCTCTTAATATACATAACACATGTACAGTATAAAGAACTATTGCTCGCACTTATGTATCACATGTGCATTCTTTAAAGAAGTATGAAAGGAGAAATTTGGAAATCGTCGAACACGTTAAATACAAAATTTATTGCAGTCTCGGTTTGATTGAGATATGAACGTTAGTGAAAAGTCCTCGCAACCATTCACGCCCTCTAGCCCCGCGTTGAGCAGAACTCAGTATTAATCATGTGAATGGGACATTTTTAAAATGCATGTTTAACAAAATGTAATAACTTACTTGTTTACTAAACTGTCCAACTAATTCCTTTTTGGACTACTGGTGGCGGTTTATCTGATAATTCTTCGTTTGGACTTCTGGTGGCGGTTTATGTGATATTTTTTGTTTGGACTACTGGTGGCGGTTTATCTGATAATTCCATGCATATCTTTAACTATTTTCTATTTTGTTGTCCAAAAAATAAGGGAAAGAAAAAAGTGTGCTATTGTTGTTGTTGCTTAGTAACATTTTCCATATAACTATGATCATGTAATATTGTTTACACAGATCACATGCAATGTGTCAATCACTTTGGTAAGACAAAATATGCTAATTTTGTTTTACTTTCATTTGTACACCTTATTTTACAGAATTAAGGGCCAAAGTGACAATACGATGTGATGACAAAGAAACGGAAACTCTTATACAAAATCTGCTTATAGAAGTAGCCAAAGCTGCTAAAGAGGGGTCAATTATTGATAGCGATAATCCAATAAAAAATGCTGTCAATAAATTCATAACATTTCTGCAACAAAAAGGAAGTTTAAACGACGCTACTGTTGGAAGTGTAATACTATTGATGCAGTGTCGTTCATTTGGGAGCGTTTTGGATTTGCTGCAGTCACATTTGAACGGATATTTACAAGAATCGCTGGATGCTATTGCTGATGTCGTGAGAAATACCCGTGGGGTGGACGCAAGTTTAAGTATTTCATTTCATGACGAAGACTTACAGAATGCTCTAGAAGATATAGGTATGCAATATATATGCGTTTATACACATGTCCCCAGTAGAGCACAGCTTGTATCTGTGACTTTAACGTGTACTCAAACTTGAAATCCAACCGATATAGAAATATACGATGGAAATGTATGAATTATGTACTGTAATTTTTAGGGTACTTTCTGCACGTCGATCAAGTTCAATCTCCGAGATAACACATTCGGTTGTTGTTGTTTTTATCGACAGACGGGATAAAATAATATATTTTATATGTTAAAGACTGTAACTTGTAGCTAAAGTCCCTACTCCCCAAGTGCTACTCGTGCACACATCACACACAAAGGGAGAGGGGCACATTTTAATAGCCAAGTTTGGTTTAATATACTTTACGCATTGGCGTATTTCAAAAAAAAATATTGAAGGAAATATATTTGGAACGCATTGACTAATTCGTATGCATATTGCTACATGCACATGTACCAGTCGTTATATCTAAATTGATGATTCATTTATAATAATAACTTTTCTGAATACATCGATTTCATCCTATCTATATTATAACTATATATGTTTCAAGTTTTGTTTCATTATTTTTTTTATTTACAGAAAGGCAGTTTGTAATGGAAGGAGTCCGCTGTTCAGGTATATGCATATTCACAACTAGAACGTGTATCCTAACATGTTTAGCAATCTTTGATACTGCATGTACAAAGCAAAGCTTTTAAAATTGAAATACCATACGTGGAAAATGAAGGAAATTATTCCATGACGGAATTTTGTCGACCATTATTACAAGTAGTATGCATAATATTAATGTAAGTAAATGACACTGAAAACGTGCTATGATCACTATGCATGAGTTTAAAGACATTTTCTATAGGTTTTTCTGCATAACATATTTTCTTTTTTGTACAGTAAGTCTGTTATATATATAGACAGAAAAGGCAAAAATAATGGTAGGTCACCATGATTGTTAAAATTTTAAAAAAATAATTTGTAATGCCACCGTCATGTCAATCTGTCCAAAAAGTTGAACAAGTCCATGAAATAGCTAAATAAGACATTTTTGACGTCTAATCATTTATTCATTGGTCACAATTCTGCTAACATTGTATTAAAGTAAAGAACATTTAATTACAATAACATTTAAAGCTCATCTTTATGTAAAACCTATATTTTTTTTACAAAATCTGTTGAGACCATTACCACAATTTATGCACAAATTAGCCCATAATGATACAATTTCCTTTTTTTTGTATGTTCCCAATAATAGAATTTGTTTAAACTTTCTAAGCACATAGTTAAACATATATAAAAACAAAATGAGCAATAAAAATGTTAGGTCCCCATGCTTGTTTAGAAAAAAAAATTGAAACCCTACCCCTATGCTAAAAGGCCAAGTTTTGTATGAAATTATATAGAAATGGTATATTTTCCTTTTTTGTTATGTTCCTAATAACAGAATTTGTTCAAACTTCCTAGGCACTTATTTGAACATATAATAAGACAATATATGCAATTAAAATTATAGGTCACCATGCATATGGAGATTTAATATTGGTTTTTGGAACGCTACCATTATGCTTATTTTTTTTAGTTTTGTTGGAATTTTTACAAAATGCTATATTTTCCCTATTTTATGTGTCTAATAATAATGTTTAAGAGGTTGAACATATTACAAACAAATCGAACAACTTACATTGTATGCCCAACTCTCAACTCCATACGAAAAACATATACAACTTTATCCTGTTTTTAACAATTACAATTACAATTTGTTATTTGAACGTAAAATAACGTAATCGTTGTTTTTTATTGCCATTGCCATTGCGTTCGGACGCTATGGTTTCTATAGGACCCTATATATCATTTTGGATATTTTCTGACGTTTAAAATAGTTGTTCATGACGTCCTAACGATTGAAGGACGTGACTTCTGAGGGAGGTCTTGATAGGAGTTTTAAAAAACAATTCAGTACTCAGTTAGCATTGAGTATTTTAATAAACTATGTCATATATATTATACACTGCTTTGATACACAAACAGGTGCACCTCAATCGTCTGTTGAATTATGCCTTCAAGCTACAGATATTGATGGACTAGAACACATCGTGAAATACTACAACAGCAGACAGTTTGCGAGAACTATCAGAAGAACTAACAGAGAAGACAGGCGTCAAGGTTGAACTTGTGCCCTCGCTTAACTTACATGCTGTTAAGAAGACGCTTCATTCCATCCGTAAGTAGACAACATAATGTTAACAATGATTTTAAATTAGTCAAACATGAATCAAATCCAGCATCTTCCATCGAATCTTCGGCTTGAAAATGCTCAAAAATAGGTAAAACAGTTGAGCAGGTAAAAAATAGGTAAAACAGTTTAGCAGGTAAAAGCATTCACAGAACTCGTCCATCCAACACGCATTCAAAACAAACAAAAGTATGGATAAATACAAGTAAAATATTGATACAACAAACAGAAAAAGATTGACAACTGGGAACCGCTTTAGAGCAATGCCGCTTGGAGTGTTTACTAGGTTGTATGGTGCAAGAAACCTCACTCTTATAGTATTATAATCCCAATTAAACAACGTCATTAAGGAAATCCTCACCAGGCCATGTCCTCTAACAAACCAGGCAGCATCAATTGGCAAATGCAATTAAAACATAAAAATGATCATGCAACTTGAAGTATGAATATACAAAACTTAAACATCCACAGAGTAAGCACTCAGTGGCTTGGCAGAAGCCAGAACAACCGTCGAACAAACAGTAAAGAACACGACAAGACAGGACTTTAGACAAAACATTGATCGTTACATTCCTTTTCCGGATATAGGTAGACGTCAGTATAGCACTCGCAGTATCTTCCTATTTAGGATTAAGGTAGACGTCAATATAGCACACGCAGTACCTTTCTTTTCAGGATTTAGGTAGACGTCAGTATAGCACCAGCAATACCTTAGTTTTCAGGATTTAGGTAAACGTCAGTATAGCAACCACAGTACCTTCCTTTTCCAGATTGAGGTAGACGTCAATATAGCACCCGCAGTACCTTCCTTTTCCGGATTTAGGTAGACGTCAGTATAGCACTTGCAGTGCTTTCCTTTTCAGGACTTAAGTATACGTCAGTATATCACTCGCAGTAACTTTCCTTTCAGGATTTAGGTAGACGTCAGTATAGCAACCGCGATACTTTCCTTTTCAGGATATAGGTAGATGTCAGTATAGCACCCGCAGTACCTTCTTTTTCAGGATATAGGTAGACGTCAGCATAGCAACCGCAGTATCTTCCTATTTAGGATTGATTTTGGTAGACGTCAGTATAGCACCCGCGGTACCTTCCTTTTCAGGATTTAGGTAGACGTCAGTATGGAACCTGCAGTACCTTCCTTTTCAGGATTTAGGTAGACGTCAGTATAGCACACGCGGTACCTTCCTTTTCAGGGAATAGGTAGGCGTCAGTATAGCACCAGCAGTATCTTCATTTTCAGGATTTAGTTAGACGTCAATATAGCACCCGCAGTCTGTCGAGTCATCAGACACTCAAAACGGAAAGCGTAGTGGCGAACTGTGGTTTTGGGCCAACCTCTAAATATACATACCTTCTTTTTCAGGAATAGGTAGGCGTCAGTATAGCACCCGCAGTACCTTCCATTTCATGATTTAGGTAGACGTCAGTATAGTACCCGCAGTACCTTCCATTTCATGATTTAGGTAGACGTCAGTATGGAACCCGCAGTACCTTCCTTTTCAGGATTTAGTTAGACGTCAGTATAGCACCCGCGGTACCTTCCTTTTCAGGAATAGGTAGGCGTCAGTATAGCACCCGCAGTACCTTCCATTTCATGATTTAGGTAGACGTCAGTAGAGTACCCGCAGTACATTCCATTTCATGATTTAGGTAGACGTCAGTATGGAACCCGCAGTACCTTCCTTTTCATGATTTTGTTAGACGTCAATATAGCACCCGCAGTCTGTCGAGTTATCAGACACTCAATACGGAAAGCGTAGTGGCGAACTGTTGTTTTGGGTCAACCTCTAAATATACATACCTTCTTTTTCAGGATATAGGTAGACGTCAGTATAGCAACCGCAGTATCTTCGTATTTAGGATTGAGGTAGACGTCAGTATAGCACCCGCGGTACCTTCCATTTCATGATTTAGGTAGACGTCAGTATGGAACCCGCATTACCTTCCTTTTCAGGATTTAGTTAGACGTCTGTATAGCACCCGCAGTACCTTCCATTTCATGATTTAGGTAGACGTCAGTATAGCACCCGCAGTACCTTCCATTTCATGATTTAGGTAAACGTCAGTATAGTACCCGCAGTACCTTCCTTTTCTGGATTTAGGTAGACGTCAGTATAGCACCCGCAGTACCTTCCTTTTCTGGATTGAGGTAGTAGTCAGTATAGCACCCGCAGTACCTTCCTTTTCTGGATTTAGGTAGACGTCAGTATTGTACCCGCAGTACCTTCCTTTTCTGGATTTAGGTAGACGTCAGTATAGCACCCGCAGTACCTTCCTTTTCTGGATTTAGGTAGACGTCAGTATAGCACCCCCAGTACATTCCTTTTCAGGGAATAGGTAGGCGTCAGTATAGCACCCGCAGTATCTTCATTTTAAGGATTTAGATAGACGTCAATATAGCACCCGCAGTCTGTCGAGTCATCAGACACTCAAAACGGAAAGCGTAGTGGCGAACTGTTGTTTTGGGTCAACCTCTAAATATACATAAAACATCCCCATTTGCTTACCTAAACTAAAGTACACGCTGGCTATATATGTTGTCATACTAGTCGTGAAGATAATCGACACAGAGTCGGCAATCCTCACATGTTTACTTTAGTTTATAGTAATTTAAACGGTGGTTTTAGCTATAAAACATTGACTATTCTTAAAATTCTTAAAACTAACACATTTCACATCGCATTCAACTTCAGCGGGTTGTATCAATTGCAGTCAAGTAGTGAGATTTCGTCATAGTCGGACATCACACTTTGACCATGCCCTGTGTCATACCTTGGCCATACAACTGTAAAATGCTCTTTCTGTTAAATGACACATGTTCTATAGCCCAATCTTCAAGTGATACAAATTCGTCTTTTTTCCTCAACAAACATTTAAACGGTGTCAATACGTGCAAAATAGTTGGTCATGAAACTTTATAAGGCTTTTCGTTATCACTTACAATCAAGTACCAACATTCAACCGTCCTTCCGGTAACGTTATCATCTTCATACGATAGGGCATTAATTTTTCATCTGAATTTTACCAGACTTGATCAGATTGTTTATATCAATGAACAGTTAAAAATCTGATGATGTTTTCCAAAGTAACTGTTTTATTCTTGAGCATAGTTTAATTACGAAGATATGTTTCATATGAAAATTATGTATAAGCATGTGCTTATAACTCATTCTAATATACACAAATCACTCCGTGATGGTGATCATTTTGAACAGCAAACATACATACATCTTTTGACAAATATTTAACAGATATCCTTGCTAATGTCGTTTTGTCGAAGACGGGGTTTTCACGTGTTATTTCGACTATAATGCGACTCAATGTGTAAATAATAGGTTACATGTAAAATAGTTATTTATCTGTCTCTGCATATTTTCAAACAATGAGCATGTATTGACGACTTATATTAACTTCTATACGGCTAACCCCTCCCTAATTCTCCCTAAACCGAGGTTTTTATTTCGTAATTTAAAATCGGAAATCCAGGAAATTCATAATAAGTTTGTGTTAGTTCCTGCTGATAATTCCTGCTGATAAAGCAGCTAATAATATAATTATTGTTTGACGCCTACATTACGTCAATGCTTGATCTCAAGAAATCGGGAGTACTAATTCGTATACCCTAGTGCAGTCTACTGAAGATAATGCTGTTCCGACGCATATCACTCAGTGCAAAATTGTCAAGGCTGGAATAGAAGAGAAGCAAAACACTTTCAACGACATGAACGATGTACTGGATTCCCAAATTACACAAACAACCATATAAAGCCCGATTTATTTCCAATTCTAGTTGTTGCACCACTAAAAATATCTCCAAATTGTTAACATCTTGTCTTACTGCCGTTAACGATCACCTTAAATAATATTGTGCTTAAGCTTGTGAAAATCTGGGATTAATTTATTTTGGTCTATTAATAATTCAGGCGACGTTCTCGATAAAATGTGTAATAAACGGCAAGCTTCATCTGTAAGTACTTATGAATTTGTTTACATTATATACAACTTTACCACACAACATTATCAAAGACAAGCTTATTGCTTTCATTCAAAAAACCTTTGCTAGGGAAAATACTACATTTTTGGCCTGTAACAATATTAAAGCGTTTTTTACTAACAGCAGTTTGGACAATTACACTATGGGGACTTGCCATGAAGTTTGTGAATCAATTATTTTTCTATTAGATAATATTTTCGTCAGGTATGGAACGACCGTTTATAGACAAATTATTGGTATCCGTACGGGTACGAACTGTGCACCCCTTGTCGTAGATTTGTTTTTATATTGCTATGAAAGAGATTTCATGTTAAATCTTTCACCAGATACCCAGGCAGATGTTATTGAAGCCTTTAATGACACCTTTCCGTATCTGGATGACATATTGAAAATTGACAACCGTTTCTTTTCTACTATGGTTAATAATATATATCCTACAGAACTTCCACTTAACAAAGCTAATATTTCTGATAATAACGCTTCTTTTCTTGATTTACTATTAAAAATGGTGAAATAATTAGCAAAATCTATGACAAGATGGATGATTTTAATTTCGATATTGTTAACTATCCTGATTTAGATGGGGATGTTCCCCGAGCAACTTCTTATTGGGTCTATGTGTCTGAACTTATTCGTTTTTTCCGGAGCTTGTACTCGAGTTGAGGACTTTAATAATCGTAATATTTGTATAATAAAACAGCTACTCCATCAGGGCTACCGTTATCATAAACTTCGTAAAACCTTTGCAAAATGTTTTTATCGTAACCGTGATCTTTTTTCCAAATATAAAGGTAATTTAAGAACTCATCTGCGACAAGGACAATCACAACCGGACTTCTATGGTGACGTGATTTACAAACTTCGTAAGATCCTTGGTCATGATCACTTTCATACATGTACTATCTTTGTTAAACTTGTTAAACACTCGTGTAAGATCCTCTATATACTTATCTATGTTGGTAATTCAGTATTAAACAGGCACTCGTGTAGGATCCTCTATATATTCATCTGTGTTGTGATTCAGTATTAAACAGACACTCGTGTAGGATCATCTATACATGTATACTCATCTATGTTGGGAATTCAGTATTAAACAGGCACTCGTGTAGGATCATTTTTCTACTCATGTATGTTGGGAATTCAGTATTAAACAGACACTCGTGTAGGATCCTCTATAATTATACTCATCTATATTGGGAATTCACAATAATATATACTTTGTAATTGATATATGTGTGGTCCTTAGTCTAATACGTTCATTTATTTCATTACAATATTGTTTGTCAAACAAATACATAGCCATATTTTAAAACAGGGTGATATTTAACAATTGTCTATTATTTTAGAATTACGAACACAACGAGCGGAAACTGCAGATCCTGTCCTTCTTAATCTACAAGGTAATTATTTGTTTAAATAAAAATGTAATCTACTGTTACGATGTTAGATTTAAAAAGAGCTCTTCAGCGTTATGCAGTATTTAAATAATAATTCACATACATGTACCAGATGAGACTTTTTATAGTCTTTTATTAAAGGGACACACGCCAGTCTTTTTCTAGTCTATTATTATTAAAGGGACACACGCAAGTCGTTATCTAGTCTATTATTATAGGGACATACGCCAGTCTTTGTCTAGTCTATTATTATTAAAAGGACATACGCCATTCTTTGTCTAGTATATTATTAAAGGGACACACACCAGTCTTTTTCTAGTCTATTATTAAAGGGACACACGTCAGTCTTTTTCTAGTCTGTTATTATTAAAGGGGCATACACCAGTCTGTGTCTAGTATATCATTATTAAAGGGACATGCCAGTCTTTGTCTAGTCATTTATTAAAGGGACATACGCCAGTCTTTGTCTAGTCTATTATTATAGGGACATACGCCAGTCTTTGTCTAGTCTATTATTATTAAAAGGACATACGCCATTCTTTGTCTAGTATATTATTAAAGGGACACACACCAGTCTTTTTCTAGTCTATTATTAAAGGGACACACGTCAGTCTTTTTCTAGTCTGTTATTATTAAAGGGGCATACACCAGTCTGTGTCTAGTATATCATTATTAAAGGGACATGCCAGTCTTTGTCTAGTCATTTATTAAAGGGACATACGCCAGTCTTTGTCTAGTCTATTATTAAAGGGACATACGCCAGTCTTTGTCTAGTATATTATTATTAAACGGACATACGTCACTCTTTGTAGTCTATTATTAAAGGGACAAATGCCAGTCTTTGTCTAGTCTATTATTAAAGAGACATACGCCAGTCTTTGTCTAGTCTATTATTATTAAACGGACATACGTCACTCTTTGTAGTCTATTATTAAAGGGACAAATGCCAGTCTTTGTCTAGTTTATCATTATTAAAGGGACATACAACTTTTTCTAGTATATTATTAAAAGGACACAGCCAGGCTCTTTCTAGTCTATTATTAAAGGTACATATGCCAGTCTTTGTCTAGTCTATTATTAAAGGGACATACGCCAGTTTTTGTCTAGTCTATTATTAAAGGGACATACGTCAGTCTTTGTTTAGTCTATTATTAAAGGGTCATACGCCAGTCTTTGTCTAGTTTATCATTATTAAAGGGACATACAACTTTTTCTAGTCTATTATTAAAGGGACACATGCCAGTCTTTTTTCAGTCTATTATTAGAGGGATATACGCCAGTTTTTGTCTAGTGTATTATTAAAGGGACATACGCCAGTCTTTGTCTAGTCTATTATTAAAGGGACATACGCCAGTCTTTGTAGTCAATTATTAAAGGAACAGACGCCAGTCTTTGTATAGTAAATTGTCAAAGGGAAAGACGCCAGTCTTTTTCTAGTAGATGATTAAAGGGACATACGTCAGTCTTTGTCTAGTCTATCATTAAAGGGACATATGCCAGTCTTTTTATAGTCTATTATTAAAGGGACACACGCCAGACTTTTTCTAGTTTATTATTAACGGGACATTCGCCAGTCTTTGTCTAGTCTATTATTATTAAAGGGACACACGCCAGTCTTGTTCTAGTCTATTATTAAAGGGACACACGCCAGTCATTGTCTAGTCTATTATTATTAAACGGACATACGCCAGTCTTTGTCTAGTCTATTGTTAAAGGGACATACTCCAGTCTTTGTCTAGTATATTATTAAAGTGACATACGCCAGTCCTTTTCTAGTATATTATTAAAGAAACACACGCCAGTCTTTTTCTAGTCTATTATCATTAAAGGGGCATACGCCAGTCTTTGTCTAGTCTATTATTAAAGGGACATACGCCAGTCTTTTTCTAGACTATTATTAATGGGACACATGCCACTCTTTTTCTTGTCTATTATTATTAAAGGGACATAAGAAAGTCTTAATATAGACTTTTATTAATTGGACATACGCCAGTCTTTGTCTAGCTATTATTAAAGGGGCATACGCCAGTCTTTGTCTAGCATATTATTATTAAAGAGACATACGCCAGTCTATGTATTGTCTATCGTTAAAGGGACATACGCCTGTCTTTGTCTAGTCTATATTAAAAGGGACATACGCCAGTCTTTGTCTAGTATATAATTAAAGGGACATATGCCAGTCTTTTTCTTGTCTATTATTAAAGGGACATACGCCAGTCTTTTTTTAGTCTATTATTAAAGGGACATATCCCAATCTTTGTCTAGTCTATTTTTAAAGGGGCATATGCCATTCTTTGTCTAGTATATTATTATTAAAGGGGTATACGCCAGTCTTTGTCTAGTGTATTATTAAAGGGGCATACGCCAGTCTTTGTCTAGTGTATTATTAAAGGGGCATAAGCCAGTCTTTGTCTAGTATATTATTATTAAAGAGACATACGCCAGTCTATGTTTTGTCTATCGTTAAATGGACATACGCCAGTCTTTGTCTAGTCTATTGTAAAAGGGACATACGCCAGTCTTTGTCTAGTATATAATTAAAGGGACATACGCCAGTCTTTTTCTTGTCTATTATTAAAGGGACATACGCCAGTCTTTTTTTAGTCTATTATTAAAGGGACATATGCCAGTCTTTGTCTAGTCTATTTTTAAAGGGGCATATGCCAGCCTTTGTCTAGTATATTATTATTAAAGGGGTATACGCCAGTCTTTGTCTAGTCTATTATTAAAGGGGCATACGCCAGTTTTTGTCTAGTATATTATTAAAGGGGCATACGCCAGTCTTTTTCTTGTCTATTATTAAAGGGACATACGCCAGTCTTTTTTCTTGTATATTATTATAAAAGGGACATACGCCAGTCTTTGTCTAGTATATTATTAATAAAGGGACATATGCCAGTCTTTGTCTAGTCTATTATTAAAGGGACATACGCCAGTCTTTGTCTAGTCTTTTATTAAAGGGACATACGCCAGTCTTTGTCTAGTATATTATTATTAAACGGACATACGTCAGTCTTTGTAGTCTATTATTAAAGGGACATACGCCAGTCTTTGTCTAGTCTTTTATTAAAAGGACATACGCCAGTCTTTGTCTAGTCTTTTATTAAAGGGACATACGCCAGTCTTTGTCTAGTCTATTATTATTAAACGGACATACGTAAGTCTCTTTGTAGTCTATTATTAAAGAGACATACGCCAGTCTTTGTCTAGTCTTTTATTAAAGGGGCATACGCCAGTCTTTGTCTAGTCTATTATTAAAGGGACATACGCCAGTCTCTTTCTAGTATATTACTACATGGACATACTTCAATCTTTTTCTAGTCTATTATTATTAAAGGGACACACGCCAGTCTTTGTCTAGTCTGTTTGTAAAGGGCATGAGTAGAAATATAAAAGTGTTCTCACTTCGAGATGAAATAAAATTTGTTATTCACAACAGAACAACACATTTTCTTTTTATTTTATGATTTTACAAACACTTTTTAGACAAACTACGATAGAACAACAAGGGAGGCAATTTCAAGAACTAAGCCGCTTTACGCATGTGATGCCCTACTATAAAAAATAGTCAAAATATATTTTATTTATACGCAAATAGAACACTTTTTTAATATATTTATATTGGCAGTCATTTCCTTTTAACTTTTAATCATTGTTTGAATATTATAATAACGTACAGTTCGCAGTGTTTTCGCAGTGTTTTACTCTGACCTGTTTACATTAGCGTAGGAATATCTTGTGAACCATTTTACTGTGCATCTGTGGTTGTTGTACATTTAAAAGTAGTTCCGGCAGTGAAAAAATAAAACTCGATATTTTACTCGGGTGAAATAACATGTTCACTGATAAAATACTATATTTCATCGCTTATCATAAAATAGAACAATGGTACTGATTGATAATTATCTATTACAGGTACTCCAAGAGCTGGTGATCAAACAAACACCCAACTACGACACCGTCGTTACACTGCTACACATGCTGGAAACGTTAGTGTGAAAACCAACTACGATAAGGGAGATTGTTATATACGGGGGTCATGTATGTTAAAAGACGGGTTACTGTTGTTGACCGATAATAACAACGAGAAACTTATACGTTTAGATTCATCATATAGAGTGATTGACGTCTGTGATATGGATGATTATCCTAGTTATGTATGCTGTATCAGTGCCACTGAAGTCGCTGTATCTACGAGGATGCTGAATACTCGTATACAGTTTGTGTCTGTGAGTGGAAAGTTAGCCCGTACACGGTCAATAAAACTAGAGCATGACTGTTATGGACTGGCCTATAGTAGCGGTGAGTTGTATGTGGATGATGGTGGGCGTAGTATACATGTGTACAGTACAGCTGGACGGAGTCTGCGTGCTATCGTCGTGAGTAAATATGAATCCTTATATTTCGGCGGCATTGCTGTGAGCGATGATGGATCCCAGATATATGTGTGTATGTACAATAGTCTCGTGTGTCGGGACAAACAAGGACAACTAGTGTGGAAATACACAGATCGTGCTCTACGTGATTGTCGTGGACTGTGTGTTGGCAATGACAACAATGTATTTGTTAGTGGTCGTACAACTGTATTACAGATCAGCCCGACTGGACAGAAGATTGGTGTTGTAATACAAAAGACGGGAGTAAATCATATTACCACCATATGTTATGACAGAATCAGTTCACGATTAATAGTTACTCTTGGCTGGTGCGACCACATCTCAGTATATGACTTGACTACTTGAACGATACATAGCATACATGCATGATGTGCACGTTTTGTAAAATCTAATAAAAATACAGTTGATCGGCCAAATCACTATGAATGTGCTATGTGATGTTGTACTGTGTGCTCGTTAACATTCGTTGTTGCATTCCGAAAATCGTAGAAGTGCTCCTAAATATATTGTAGTTTTGAAATCAGTAATGAAATACGTATACAGATACATTTCTATTTTATGATAAGCAGTGAGATAGTGGGTTTTAGCAATAAAATAAACGTGTTATTTCACCCGAGTGAAATATCGAGTTTTATTTTTTCACTGCCGGAACTACTTTTAAATGTACAACGAACACAAATACACAGTAAAATGGTTCACAAGATATTCCTACGCAAATGTAAACAGGTCAAGAGAAAATCACTGCGAACTGTACATTCTATTCAAAAAATGATTTGAAATGGATTTTAAAAGGAAATGACTGCCAATATAAATATATTAAAAGATTGTTCAATTTGTGTATAAATAAAATATATTTGGACTATTTTTTGTAGTAGGGCAAACATATGTGTAAAGCGGCTTAGTTAATGAAATTGCCTCCCTTGTTGTTCTAAGGTAGTTTCCCTAAACATTTTTGTAAAATCATAAAATAAAATGAAAATTTGTTGTTTTATCGTGAATAACAGATTTTATTTCATCTCGAAGTGAGAAGCTTTAATATGTTCACTCATGCTTCGCATTCGTGAAAATATCAAGTTTTCTTAATTCTCGATGAAATAAAATCTGTTATTCACTCCAAAACAACACAAATCCTCTATATATTTGCCGGATTTTTGTATTTATTTGATTAACATGTTATGATGTTGGCTATACTAATCAATGAACTCGACAAACAATTGTTCGTTTGTGAAAAAATGACACATAACATGGACTAGACTATTCATCATGAACCAAACTGTATAACATGTTCCAGATGGTCAATATAACCAGACAGTATTAATATTACATGGAGAAGACGGTACAACTTGGACCAGGCTGATTACCATGAACCAGACGGTACATGGATCAGAAGGTATAACATGGATCACATGGTATAACATGAACCAGACGGTATAACATGGACCAGACGTATAGCATGAACCAGACGGTATAAAATGAACCAGACGGTTAAACATGACCAGACGGTATAACATGAACCCGACGGTATAACATGAACCAGATGGTATAGTATTGTCCAGACGGTATAACATGGATCAGACGGTATAACATGAACCAGACAGTATAATATGGATCAGACGGTATAACATGGTCCAGACGGTATAACATGGACCAGACGATATAACATAGACGGTTTAACATGAATTAGAGAGTGAACGTTAACCAGACTAACATGAACCGTGGAGCGCTGTGGTCTAGTGGCATAGCGTTGGTCCCATGGTCGAAAAGTACTGAGTTCGATCCTCGCCATGACTATATGTGTTGTGTCCCTGAGCAAGGCACTTTCTCTGCATTCTTTAGTACTGTTCTGACCAGTACGACATCGAGATTCAGTAAAATAAGTTCAGAGAGCTTTTGTTGCAATCGATGTAAAAAACAATTAAGTTTAAACTAACCAGGTGGCATAAAATGGACCAGACTGTTAATCATGGACCAGACAGTTAATCATGAATTAAACGGTAATTCATGAACCAGACGGCACAACTTGAACCAGACAGTTAATCATGGACAAGACAGTTAATCCTGGACCAGACTGTTAATCATGGACCAGACCGTTAATCATGGACCAGACTGTTAATCATAGACCATACTGTTAATCATGGACCAAACTGTTAATCATGGACTAGACAGTTAATCATGCATTAAACGGTTATTCATGAACCAGACGGCACAACTTGAACCAGACAGCTCAACATGAACCAGACGGCTCAACATGAACCAGACGGCTCAACATGAAATATATAGTTATCATGACGTTAAAATTATAACAGGATGTTAATCACAAACCAGATGGTTGTATAATCATAAACCTGACGGGTTCACACGAATTTGTTTGTGTGAATGGTGTTTTACATACTTTTTAGAACATGTTAGGCCATATATGACGCTCTATTGCTTTTGTGCAGACCACCCACTTTTCCTGGGTAGAACCAGTACTGTACACTTCCCGCCATCCATAAGAATAAACAAGCTTCCACCGGAGGCCAGAAATGCCGCTTCCATTGACTCTTTCAAACATTACTTATACCGTGACCAAGTGCATACCCCATCATACTATTACAAAGGTTCTAGACGGGCACAACTTCTTCATACTCGTCTTTGCACTAAATGTAGCTCACTAAATCATGATCTGTACTCAAAAATTATTACGGATTCACCGACATGTCAATGTGGAAGCATCGAAAATACACACCACTTCTTTTTGAACTGCCCTCTTTATGACAACATTCGTACGGAAATGTTGGATACATTAATACCACTTTGTAACGTCTCATTAAATATACTATTATACGGAGATCCGTCGCTCGCAATCCAAACAAACATAGCTATATTCGAAGCTGTGCACAGGTATATCATGTTGAGTAAACGGTTTTAATTGTATTTTCTAACACAAATTCAACTAGAAAGCTGCCTACTATTATCTTATTTATTTGAACAGGGGAAGGCTATACGCGATGTGTGTTGCATGCGCTCGTTGCCCCCACCCCACTGTCACCGTCCTGTGTATCCCAAACGTTTTCACTATTTTTTTCCCCTAATATATATATAATTCCTCATTTATCTTCCAATATAATATATCATGTCTTTATTGTTTGAATCTAAATTACCCTAGCTTCATTTTTTGTTTTGCCTTAGCATTTTCTTTTTGCTGAACATATGTTGTCTTTGTTATTTTTTGCTACACTTGTAATGTTTTGGATGAAGTTCACAGCTCTAATAATTATAAATATAACCGTCATTGTTATTTATTACAAACAATCTTTCCTAGGAGAAGAATTCTATAAGCAGTTTGCTCTCATTCTAATCCTTTAATATAATTGTACAATGTATATATAAAATGTTGTAAACCATTGAAAAAATAAAATACGTTTAAACCAAGAATAAACGCTTTCTAACTTGACAAGTCGAGCTCCCAGTAAGATTCGAACCCGAAGTGGTTAGAGCCGAGAAAGTGTTAGAGAGGCAGCGTCTTTTCTATCCCGTCCATGGAGGCACTGAACTGATGGTTAAACAATGAACAAACACGCAATAATGAACCCTACGGTAAAACAGAATTTTGACATTTGATCCGGTGTTAGTATACAGCTGAACATATATTTCCATTTCCTTAATAATTTTTAAAAAACGACATGCTTATTTACATCAGTTTCTTAGCATTCTAACGAGGTTTGAGATTTTAACATGTTGTCAGCATCCTCACTTTACTATCGAAGTGGCACGGATAACCATTGACGCTATTGTAACCTATAACATGAACCAGCCGGTATAACATGAAACAGACGGTACAGAATGAACCAGACCGTGTACAATAGAGTAGACGGTATAACATAGATGGTATACCATGAATTAGCGACTGAACATTAACCAGACAAACATGAACCAACCGGTATAACATAAAACAGACGGTACAGAATGAACCAGACCGTGTAACATGAAGTAGACGGTATAACATGAACTAGACCGTATACCATGCACTAGACGGTATACCATGAATCAAAGACTGAACATTAATGAGAGTAACATGAAACAGAATAACATGAACCAGACGATATAACATGGACCAGACGGTATAGAATGAACCAGACGGTATAACATGGGCTAGACTAACATGAACCAGACGGTATAACATTGTCGAGACGGTATAACACGAAACAGATGGTTAATCATGAACCCGATTAACATGATGACACTTTTGTTTTTACCGAAAAATTAATTCAAGATAAAACATTATGTTCTAATGATCAACTTTTTTTAAAACTTGTATATGTCAAGGTCCTATGACATTTCTTTCAAAACAAGTAAAAAAATATATAGGTCACCAGGCTTCTAATGATTTTTTATTAAAAAATCTTTAATTTACACCCATTTTGGAGTTATTTTGACATTTTCAATGTGAAATACTGTACACACAATATTGACATGGAGATCAAAAATAATATTAGCTCAGTATCTACTTTATATATGCATTCCACTACTGAAAAAACAAAAATCTGATTTACCCAAACCCTAAACCTAACCCTAACCCTAACATTCTATAGCAAAAGGATAACTTCTACTCAGAGCTACCCATAAACCCCTAATTTGTTGACAACAACAAATGATCACAAATGACGGAAAGAAAATGGAAAAAAATAAATTGCTTAAAATTTGGTATGTTACCATCTTAAATCCTACATTATATCCATATCTACTAGAATGGAAAAAATGAAACAATTCTGTTGTCAAATAAAACTATGATTTAAAAAATAAAATGTTTAGACTTGAAGATGTCAAAACTTGGCCCAGCCAACATCCTTAAATTGAATATTGTTTGACATTAAAGTAACTGTAATTCAGCGTTAAAGGGACACATGGCAATCTGTAGTTTTATATCAGGCATTACAATAAGTACAGCGATTTATTAATCCTGTATCATTTTGACTTTAAAACTGCTTGCATATAATTGAATAAAAAATTGAGAATTCTATTTCCTTCATTATTCTACACATTTTTTAAATATATTCTTGGTGCAATATTATCAAAAGTCAACAATATGTAAAAAAAAACAATTTGCTTTGAACTATTCAACAATTATTATTAATGATTGAACAAATGCAAATTACGAGAAAAATTAACGGGACGCCGTGAGTTTTAAAGAATCAAGATTGCCGTGTGTCCCTTTAACATTACATATTTCGAAAATTTATTTTGCAAACGCATTTGAAGTGGTAATGCTAGTAAAACTTGATGTCAAAATAATTTTAACTGACATATTTTAGAATTAGGAACATCGAAAGCTTCACTAATTCGAAGTACTTAATAAAATCCTATATACCCAGTTGTATAAGTGTTATAACTTATTTCTAAGAAAACACATTGACTTAAAAGTTTTAAAATATGTTCATGCAATCAG
Organism: Cyrtodaria siliqua; assembly: GCA_037043455.1. Taxonomy (NCBI): domain Eukaryota; kingdom Metazoa; phylum Mollusca; class Bivalvia; order Adapedonta; family Hiatellidae; genus Cyrtodaria; species Cyrtodaria siliqua. Next base: position 18,424 of record JAWPHD010003110.1, on the reverse strand, counting down.
AGCAGACGAAGTACACTCGTTATTTTGCAGTTTAACCGTATCTCTAATCAAGCTCAAAATACACAAATCAATGAGAATATTTTGACATATTCTTAGGTTGGTACTTAGCAATTTGGTTTAGTATATGTGCACATCCATGATTCAGACAGATACTTGTGTTTCTTTCTTTTCAATATATATAATTGTATTTACTTATCCATGATTTTGACAGATAATTGTGTTTGTTTGTTTTCAATGGTGTATGTTATTCGTAAGCCAATCTAATTTCAATATCAGAATTATGAACACTTTTTCATAAAACAATTTTTGTGTTTTCAGTACTGTCATATCATGCATCAGTTTGCATATTAACGTGAGAACCTTTGCTATGCAGTATATGCTGTATGTTGTTAAAATATAATTCATGTTTGTATAACAACATACAGTCAAACATGTACTACTGAACATAGCAAAGTTTGTCAAGTTAATAATGTTTGAATTAATTATCAATTGTATACACAACAGCGTATGCATTGTAGGTATTATTGTTGATTTATTATATTACAGTGTAAAGGGATACACGACAATCTTGATTATTAAAGGGACACATGACAATCTTGATTCTTAAAGGGACACCAGACAATCTCGAAGTAGTCATCAAGTATTAACAAAGTACCTTGAAGCATTAATCCTGTTTCGTTTTGATTTTAAACCTGATTGCATATAATCAATAAAGGATAATTAAATTTGGAGTGTTTCCATTTTTTTCCGTTATTCTACTATCGGCTTACATATGCTACTGGTGTTATTCTGTTATTTAAAGGACACACGGCAGTCTTGACTTTTTTAAAAACTCCAGGCGTCCCATTAATTGCATTTGTTTAATCATTAATATTAATTATAAGAATGGCATAATGTAAATTATGTTTGCATAATATTGACTGTTGATTAAAGTGCACCAACAATGTATATACCACTGTGGTAAAGTTAGACAAAAAAATGAAAAGTGAAAATGTTATTTAATATTTTGCAAGCAGGTTGAAAAAGATACAGGATAAATAAACCGCAGCGCAATTTTCAGCGCTTGATAAATACTTCGAGATTGATGTGCGTCTCTTTGAGTTATACAAAAAAAATCATTTGAACCTTTAAAAAAAGAAAATAATTTGTTAATACTATTTCAAAATATATATGTTTTCACAACTAACGTGTTGGGGCGATTTTAAAAGTCCTAAATAAAATTCAATTTGGCACATCTTTCAAACTGATCAAACGAAGCACTTATTGAGACATGTTTTGATAGCTACATCACCAAACTATTGCTTTGGATCATTGTGACAATGCACAGATCGAGATGGGTTGTGTGGACTGGCTTCCGATGTGTCCTAATTGTCGTTAGATCTTTATTACACTTTACGGTAATGATATCTGACTGAAGTTTAGTGAAATATGACTGTGTTTTGAACAACTTCCAGGTCTAATTCATCAAGGTCAACGTCAAACTGACTGTTCAACTGTCAAATATGTGTAATTTCATGTTAAATATTCAAACGTGTGTTATTTCATTCGTGTGAAGTTAGCTCCTAATTCCTAATCAGGTCCTAGTTCCTAGTTCCTATTTACTTGTTTATTGTTACTAGTTTCTATTTAGAAACTATTAAATAGGAAATAGGAACTAGTAAATAGGAACTAGGAACACGGAACTATTCAAATGTAACAAATTATTAGATCTTATATATTATGGTCTATACATTAATTATCTGATTTACAATGTCATGTATTCTTATGTTAATTATCTGATTACATTTGATTATATCTGTACACGTTTTGCTAGTATTTAGTTTCTGAGAGTTGAACTATATATTGTCATGCCTTTTGCAGTATCAGCATATGTATACGTATACATGTATTGTATATATAGTGGTGCAATAAAATCATTTACATAAATGAAGATTATTTTATCTAATTACCCAGATGCAAGTCAGTTTGTAAATTTTGAATACATAACTCAAAAGCCAATTAAATTCTGTTTTCTAGAAAAAACGGTATCGGGATATGTATACATGTATAATGAAATTATGCGAATAAGAATTCCGATTGCATTTTGGAACTTCCCCGTTGAATTCCTGAACCAGTGAACAATTACTATGGCGGAAATCGACGAGAGATATCGGCTTATATCGGAACCTTTCTTTCGGAAGATATCTTGGAGTTTACTATATAACTCTATGTAAAACTGTGACCCCAAGCAGGGCCTAATTTGAACGCAGATTGGCTTTTCGAACACACATGCAAACATGTAGACTTCCAGCTCATGTAATTTCAGAGAAGAATATGTACCTTTTTAAATAGTGTATTATATAACTCTTTGTAAATTGTGACCAAAATAAACCCCAGCTTCATCATTTGAATCCGATGATACATGCAAACTATTAGACGTCTAGATGTTTTTGTTTTAATAGAAGTTTTTAAAAAGTCTTCCTATATAAGTTAAGGTGTAAATGTGATCCACACAACTGGGTCAACATAGACAACAGAGTCCATTTTTACAAACTTGGTAGAATTCCATAAGCTTCAACTACACGGACAACAAACTTGGTAGAGAACCATAGCTTACTATTGCAACAACATCATCATCGACAACAACAACAACAAAAACAGAAATAACAAATTTAAAATGGAAATTACCTACATGTAGGATATTGACAAAGCAAAATAAATAATATATTTAAATACATCAATAACCGATAGATCTACATACACTGTATATCCATGAATAACCGTAACGCTGGTTTTACTACTTGGGTATTTCTGGTTTTCGTTCTTATGCGAGGTTGGATTGATACTAACAGATTAGTAAAGGTCTGATGCAATATGAGGGTACCAGAGTGCTTATAAAATAAACTAGTATATATTTTAATAAGTCAAGTGCCACAACACAACATTGTTCAAATCTGATAAGGTTAGTTTTCGAATTCAAATTGTCCATGCTTGGAATGATATTAACATTCCTGACAAGGACTGGTAAAGTTTAGATAAAAACTGAAGGCGTAAAGTGTAAACATAACAAAATATGGCCTTTCGAATGAATCAATGGCCATTAATCTGGCGTTACCAATTCAACTCAACTGGCTTTCGAATGGATCCGAGCTAACATTGATATCAACAAAATTGTTGCGATTGAAAGAAATCAAATGCAAGATGAAAGTGCTAGAACCTAAACAATCAAAACTAGTACAGCACATTGATATCGGCAGATTTTATGGACAGATAGGATACCATACATAGTTGCTAGATTAGATAAAATAAGTAGAAACGTGTCTATTGGTGCGAATGCCCCTGCTATAAGCTATAGGCTGAAATAAGGTCATTATTCCGCCAAGATTAATGGACCGGAACAACAGCGAGACGATATGCGCAATTAGACTTCATACTGGTATTTCCTAGCAAGTGTCGACACAATTCAAGGGAGTAGTCCAGACAATAAAGTCAGAAGTACGTTCGAATAATTATGTGAATAATGAAAGAATGGCATACGTGCACGTACGTGAAAGTGTGACGTACGTACGGACGTGCATACAGACGTTTGTCATACGAACGAACGTGTGTTAAGTACCAGAACGGTTACTCTGGTGTTACGTTTTTGACGTAGCTGGTATTTGGATGGATGAGCTTTTAATAATATAACTTTATTTTGCATTGTGTGAATAAAATGAGAATGACGATGTGGCTTTGTTAAATGTAATATATAAATAGAATTTGTTGACAAACCTTATTATTACCAAAGGCAATTACTCAAGGGTAGGAACGTACGTCACGGACACCTGCAACTTTGATAGCAGGTACACGTGCCAACGCTCGATTCGGTGAGTAAAACCTTCTTTTTTTCTATGAATTCAAAGATATTTGTAAAATTGAACTAGTGCGGAGAAGCATTTACCGTTAAGTCCTGAAAACGCGACAAATTCAATTTGGATTCTCATAGTGCGTACACACAAACACTTGACATTTGAAAACGTGTTAAGTTTGGTCTTATTTCAACTGTTTTAAGTAAAAAGAAGCTGAGCCGCAGATTTGTTACTCCATGCAATGTTCCATGTCATTATTGCGTTAACAGGGAAAAGTAGACATGATAGCGCTTTGAGAGATAGCACGTACACACAAGAGAAAAGCGCAATTGAAAAGATAGCGCATAAAAGCAGAAAATAGGGTAAACGTTACTAAGTTCGTTAGTTTAATGTTAACTTAATGCAAAAAAATAGTTGATATATAGAATGTTTTATATTTTTAGATATTCACCATGAGAAGAAAAAAATCTAACCTAACTTTAAACCGAAAAAAAAGAAAGAGAAAAGAGAGAATTGAGGAAATCCATTAATAACAATTTACGAACAATTCCAGTGAAACATTATTATAGCGGCCCTAATTAATGTGGTCACAAACATAAAGCTATAAACGTCATATATTGAGCAAAGGGACACACATCTTAACACTGTTTCTTTTCTCTATCTCTTTGCTCATGAGTTCATACAACAGACACGTCGAACACAGATAAAGAAACCTAATAATATCTCTACGACACATTAAATTATAAACGGCATTGTTAAATAATGAAATGTGTGCCTTTTTACAAGAAACAATAACTGTCAATCCTATCCGACACACACATGGACAATGAAAGACACACTCAACTCATTTTACATTAAAAATCACGTGCAACCTCAAGCTGCTGTTCTGGTCACAATATACACCCATATCACGTGCAAATGCCAATTTAAGTCTCGAATTCACTAGCTCCGATCAAACAAGTGTATTAATGAACCGTACAGTATTATATTGGACGATTTAAATACACTAGACAGTAGTATCGATAACTGTACGCATCGTATAAGATTATTCCACTTAAATTCATATTGACACCCAATTATACGCTTATGTTAAAAATGAATGCGCGGGTGTGTATGTTACTTGAGTGAAATTATTAATATTTGGTAAAATATTTCACTGTAAAGCAGTCATGTATATGTCATTGTGTTTGATCTATCACTTTCTAAAATATATATTTATTACATGTTTTTGTTCGTATGCAAAATGTTGATTTGAAAAACATACCGTATATCAGTATCTTGAGGCAAAGGCGTAATATAGATTACAATGGCTATCATTTGGAGGTTGCGCATGTGTTTTTTTGTTCACAGCGCATACAGTAAATGTTTATTTCCCATTAATTAATGTATTGTTTATCGAATTCATTGCATCTGTCATTGTTTTTATGTTGTCATAGTGAATTGTGATTGCGGGATATGAATCCTTTTTCGTTTTTGTTGTGCCAGACTATAACTTTATTGGGGAAGTTGAACTAAATGGGGACTGCCTCTGACATGTACATTTGTACACTATTAATATACATTTGATTTACAGGCATCATTTGAGAAATGTCAGAATGTACCTACCCAATCACATGTAATTTTATGTACGCGCTATCCATCATTTTCTCAAATATTCATGTTGTGTGTACGTGCTATGTCTCAAACTATTCGTACGCGCTATCATGTCTAATTTTCCCTCTTAAAGTCTTCAAACAACACTGTTAAACGTATAAAGAAGGATAAAAATATCGGACAGGGAAAGCAGCATTCAAGGACGACAGTCAACCACAAAACACAAAAACAAACACGCAAACAGACAAACGAAAAGGCAAAAGTAATAAAAAATGAAACGACATCACAAACACAAAAAGGTTGACAATAGGGCTACCGCCTTGGAACGGTCAGTGACAAAGTAGGCCACTGGGGGTTTAAACCGGTTCTAGGGTGCACCAAACCTCACACTTACCCTACTGTCATCCCATTAAAACAGGACAGTGTAAATAAAGAAATCCCCGCCATGATCTAATCTCTAACCAACAAGGCATCATCAATAGGCAATATAAGTAAAACACAAATATGCTCGTGTAAATATAATACAAAAAAAACAATAGCCTAGAAAGCCACAATGAAGGTACTCAATGACTTGGCAGAAGCCAGAGCAGTAAGAGAATACACCATTAAGGGCGCGACAAGAAAGATCATGGACAAACATCAAATGCCACCGTCCCAATGGGCTTTAGGTAGGCGTCATCATAGGGTCCACAGCCTGTCCGGTCATCGTACAACTAAAGAGGAAAGCATAGTGGCGAACTGTAAAAGGGTCCACCACCAAGCATGCAGTACGTTGCAAAATGATAGGGTCATAACCTCTTTTGATAAACTTTTTAACAAGTTTAACAAAGATAGTATGAAAGTGATCATGACCAAGAATCTTACGAAGTTTATAAATCACATCACCATAGAAGTCAGGTTGTGATAGTCCTTGTCGCAGAAGAGTCCTTAAATTACAGTTATATTTGGAAAGAAGATCAGGGTTACGATAATAAAATTTTGCAAAGGTTTTACGAAGTGTATGGTAACGGTAACCCTGATTGAGTAACTTTTTAGTTATTCAAAGATTACGAATATTAAAGTCCTCAACTCGAGTACAAGCTCTAGAAAAAAGAATAAGTTGATACAGATAAACCGCATAAGACGTTGCTCGGGGAACATCCCCATCCAAGTGGAGATAATGTCAAAATTAAAATCATCTCTCTTGTCATAGATTTTGCTAATTATTTTACCATTTTCAATCGAGAGATCTAAATCAAGAAAAGAAGCGTTATTATCAGATATATTTTCTTTATTAAGCCGAAGTTCTTTAGGATAAATATTATGAACCATAGTTGGAAAGAAAGGGTTGTCAATGTTCAGTATGTCATCCAGATACCGAGAGGTGTCATTAAAAGCTTCAATAACATCTGCCTGGGTATCTGGTGAAAGACTCAACATGAAATCCCTTTCATAGCAAAATAAAAACAAAACTGCGACAAGTGGTGCACAGTTCGTACCCATAGGGATACCAACAATTTGTCTATAAACGGTGGTACCATACCTGACGAAAATATTATCTAATAGGAAGATGAGTGCTTCACAAACTTCATAGCTAGTCCACATAGTATAATTGTCTAAACTGCCGTTAGTGAAAAACGCTTTAATATTATTACATGCCAAAAATGTAGTATTTTCTCTAGCGAATGTTTTTTGAATAAGAGAAATTATCTTGTCTTTAATAAGATGATGTGGTAAGGTTGTATATAGTGTAGAGAAGTCATAAGTACTTATTGATGAAACTTGACCTTTATTGAAAATTTTATCAAGAACGTCTCATGAGTTTTTTATAGACCAAAATAAAATAATCCCAGAGTTTTCATAAGTTTTATCAAAATATAGTTTAACGTGATCTTTAACGGCAGTAAGACAAGAAGTTAAAAGTTTGGAGATGTTTGTTGTGAGGTGGTAGTAAAGAGGGGTTAGCATTATAAAAGTTAATACGTGTATCTATAGTTTTAAGAATAGACTTTTTCCAAGTAGAAAGCGAGTTTGGGTCCGCATGTTCTCTACGACACCATTTTATACTAAAATCTTCAATGGAGTGGGCGATCTGGGCACGACAGGCATTAAAATCAACTTTACACTAAACATGGTGGCAGCTGTGTAATGTTTCCCACAAAAACACGGAGCTAGGTAACTGCTTGATTTTGTTGGAAACATTACATCAAAAATGGTGCCACCATTTGTAGTGTAACATTTCTTTAAAATATATGGAGCTAGTATACACTCTTTTAAGGTTAACGTTTCTCTATTTTCCGGTTTTTCAATACATTTTGTATGGTTAGATAACCTCAAACTAAGGAAACGTTATACAAATACACAATACTAGATAACTCCTCGTATTTGTGGTATTGTGTAGAATAACATTTCCTTAAAATATATGTAACTAGTAGACACCCTTTGCAGGTTAATGTTTTGTTCATCTTGTGGTTTCCCCCAAAATATTTGATACAGAAAAGCTACAACAAAAACACAACAGGAAAAGCCGAACAAAATCAGATGTTTAAAAAAAATAATTATTTTTTGAAAAATGGAAACAACCGAGAAGAAGATTATATTGTGAGAACCACCTAAAATCAATAGACGTCCTTCTTCAGCAGGCTCGACTATTCGATTCATTTGTCACACTAAACTGGACATTGATAAAGGTTGATTTGTTTTTCCTTTATCTAAGCAGTCACACAGCTTATAAGTAAAACATGTCAACAATTTCACAAACTTTTCACAACAGTTATCAAACCTTGTCCTTTCAGTATGTTAAAAAGGTTGCATACACAAATAAAACTAAAACAAAAGGCTGGGTCGACACAATTCTTCTATATATTTAATTGGGGCTCCTCATATTTCTGCGAACTCAATGTAAACGTCTTGCAAACGCCTGATAACATCGATCAGTAGTAGATAAAACGCGGTAAAAAATACACCGTTTAAGCAACCGTTTCCTTTAAATAAGGTAACAAGGAAAGTTCAAACGTTCCCAGCAAACGTTTTTGTTAACATCGTAAAAAGCTCTGAAACGTTAACTAATTTATTTATTTAGTCAAATCTAGCTGAAGGAGCATTATTATAAACTTATCACATTACCTATATTTAGACACGTACGCCTACATACATGTATGGAAAGTCTGAAGTTTAAACACTACCAAACGGTAGGGGTTACATAAAGGTTTGATGAACTGTACTACAGGTCGATGTCGTTATATTTTGCAAACGGACCATCAATGACGTGTATCACAGACCTAATAACAAATAGATTGGACACTATGAAAATTGTGTAAATTTAAAGTGGCACAGTTCGAAAATTTCACAAAATATTTCCCAACTTTAAACACACATATCATGAAGAGTTTTATAGATACAAGTTTCATTCAGGCCAAATACCGTCACAAATTTAATTTTCTTTCCAATGATAGTATTTTGTTTTCTCTTTCATTAAGAGCAAAAAAGGAGTTCGATGTAAACTTTGACCATGTCAAAACATTGATTTTTAAGAGAAAAGCGAAAAATGATGACATTTTAAACTTTAAACATTTTTTTATACAATTTCTTATTTTGAAAATAAACATAAATTATTATAATACCATTTTGCTATTCACTATGAATCTTTTTGATGTAATCTCATCAATATCGGTGAATAATTGAGAGAGAAGATAGAAGGAAAAGTTAAGGTGCCACGTGATATGTTGGTTACTTCATTGGTTAAGATAGGAAGTTTCCTATCTGTTTATTAATATGTCTGTGCGTGTATTTAAATAAATAATTAAAAAATGTGCTTAAAGTTTAACGTCACCTCTAAGGTGATATAGAGACAATCATTTAAGGGATTCGTGTCCATGTTATTGGAGAAATATTATCATAATCCAGATACAAATTTACGCCTCATTTTATTCTCTTTAGCTAGCCGTTATAGTGGCAAGACATTGCCTAACTTAAAAACATGTACACTTCCGATTGGATAAAGTTTACCCCAAAATAGTGAAGTTTTGCGCGGTGTAAACTTATGTATAAGGTTATACATTGTTTAGTGTATTTAACTTTAGGTATTTTCCCTAAAATTGTTTACACGATTACACTTACTTTTTACTGTGAAGGCAATAATGACAAGGAACATTGCATATCTAAAACGGCTTGGAGTAACAAATCTCCATCTCAGCTTCTTTTTACTTAAAACAGTTGAAATAAGACCAAACTTAACAAGTTTTCAAATGTCAAGTGTTTGTGTGTACGCACTATGAGAATCTAAATTGACTTTTTCGCGTTTTCAGGACTTAACCGTAAATGCTTTTGGAAATTCACATGCGTTTACATATAATTGAGAGCAGGCTTCCTTCTCTGCACTAGTTCAATTTTACAAATATCTTTGAATTCATAGAAAAAGAAGAAGGTTTTACTCTCCGAATCGAGCGTTGGCACGTGTATCTTCTATCAGAATTGCAGGTGTTCCTACCCTTGGTTACTGATACACGGTTATAGTATGTGTCACGTATATCACGCAATTGTATTTGCACGAGTTACGAGCTATAGACGCTTGAATTCATAAAATATTAAATTGAATTGATTACAGTGAGCACCGGTCAATTTCCGTATTTTTCTCAGTTGAGTCGAGCAATTCTTCCATCAGTCTGTCGTCGTCCGTCGCTTTCGTATGGTGGCTGATTTCTGCCATGTCGTCTTTTCGTTATTTCGCCCCTAAAAGGCGACAGAACAAAAGGACGACAGGACAAAAAAACGACAAATGCAGCGCAAAAAGACGACAGAAGAAAAGACGACAGAACGAAAAATGAAAAGACGACATTTCAGCCGCGAAAAGTCGACAGAATGCCAAGCGAAAAGACGAAAAGACGACTCTTCAGCTGCGAAAAGATGCCATTTGATATTGTCGTCTTTTCGTTATTCCGTGTTCTGTCGTTCTGTCGTCTTGTCGTTCTGTCGTCTTGTCGTTATGTCGTTCTGTCGTCTTGTCGTCTTTTCGCGATGCATTTGGCGTCTTTTCGTTCTGTCGTCTTGTCGTTCTGTCGTCCTGTCTTCTCGTCGTTCTGTCGTCTTTTCGCGATGCATTTGGCGTCTTTTCGTTCTGTCATTCTGTCGACTTTTCGTTCTGTCGTCTTTTCTTTCTGTCGTTCTGTCGTTCTGTCGTCCTGTCGTGTTGTCGTTCTGTCGTCTTTTCGTCTTCTGGTTGACATGCGCAGTGCCGAAGTGGGAAACACGTGTAATGTGTAATCCCTGTGTTATTAAATGCGCATGTCAACCGGAAGGCGAAAAGACGACAGAACGACAAACCGATAAGACGACAGAACGACAAGACGACAGAACGAAAATATGACAGAAAGACAGAACGAAAAGACGACAAATTCATCGCGAAAAAATGACAGAAGGAGACAAGAAATAAAGAAAAGACGACAATATCAAATGGCGTCTTTTCGCAGCTGAAGTGTCGTCTTTTCGCGTGGGTCCTTGAGAAGCAGTATAAATCGCATATGAGAAAAATATGCTATAAATGTTGTTTACCTTGGCGTTCTGTTGTCTTTTCGCCCTTGAGATGTCGTCTTTTTGTTCTATCGTTCTGTCGTCTTTTCACGCTGCATTTGGCGTCTATTCGTCCTGTCGTCTTTTCGTTCTGTCGTCTTTTCGTGGCGAAAAAACAAAAATACGAAAATACGACAAATGGCAGAAATCAGCCACCATACTTTCGTCATCAACAATATCGCTATAACGTTTCGTCAGAAACACGAAAACTTTCTTTGGCCCGTATTGCAGTCTGTACTTTTGTCACGCTTCAGAGTGAGGGTTAGTGTTAGTTGAAAGCAAAAACGTTAAGTTTGAACAGAACGTAGAGAAAACTCCATGTAATCTCCTACCAATCAGAGTTGCTTTTCCAAGACTCTGATTACTGGAAAACAATGGCTCTCGGTTTTGTTTTTAGACATGTTTGTTAAACCCTAGACTATCAATTTGTTCAACTGAAGTCCCTGTGTTTTAAAAAGTCCAATCTGTGTATATTGAGAAAAAAATACTTTACATTTCTAGTCCTAAAACCACGATTTTCAGTAGTGGTCTCCAGGCTGAAAAGATGGCCCAGTCCCAAAGTTCCATTTTGTATATAGTGTTATATATAGAACATTCATCTCTTCGGAAACGGTCAGTGACATTTATATTATAAATAGACAATAATAAGGATACTATGACAGAAATTGCTTCGAGTTTAGGGTCACATCTCAAGCCGTAAATGACGTCCACATCACAAACACTAAGTGGCTACCACATCACAAAGACAAAGTGGGGTCCACATATCAAACCTAAGTTACGTCCACATCTCAAACTGTAAGTGGGGTCCACATCTCAAACACAAAGTGACGTCCACATCACAAACACTAAGTGGCGTCCACATCAAAAACACTAAGTGGCGTCCACATCTCAAACACAAAGTGGCTTCCACTTCACAAACACTAAGTGACGTCCACATCTCAAACACAAAGTGACGTCCACATCACAAACACTAAGTGGCGTCCACATCAAAAACACTAAGTGGCATCCACTTCACAAACACTAAGTGGCGTCCACTTCACAAAAACTAAGTGGCGTCCACATCACAAACACAAAGTAGCGTCAACTTCACAAACACTAAGTGGCGTCCACATCACAAACAATAAGTGGCATCCACATCACAAACACAAAGTGGCGTCCACATCACAGACACAAAGTGATGTCCACATCTCAAACACAAAGTGGCGTCCACAGCTCAAACATTAAGTGACGTCCACATCGCAAACACTAAGTGGCGTTCACATAACAAACACTACTGTGCATTTCAGGGTGCCTAGACGTCGAATATGAATCGAGATTTTTTCTATTACTTGCTGTATGTTTTTATACCTGATATGGTTAGATAGAATGAAAATAGACGCTTCTCGATCTGTTTGCAATCTTGCTGTAGATATCCGCTAAGGGGAGACTCCTTAGTTTCGAATGAATGTCCATGGGTACTTTCTTATAAAATAGAATTCTAGGAGATTAAAAGCCATATACATGCTAGACAATGAAAAAGAAATCCAGAAATGCGGTGTTTTTGACTTAGTATGACATAATAGTTAATTTTGGTATAAATAAACTTTTTGTACTATGACTGGTATGTAGCGTGTAAACAGAAAATCTTAACTGGTTGCTATGTTGTAAATGCTAGCTTTTTTATCATTTCCTGCACTTCTGCAGCCGACATCAGATTACGGAAAAAAAGCCGATTAAGGTATGTAGAAATAGCATTTTTATGACAATTTGGAGTGTGTGTCATTCAATTATGGATGTGTTATATCTCAAATAAGGGACAGGTATATGCTGTCGTGTGTCTATAAATGTCATGTTTCCTTTCTTTTGAGTGCTGAGTGGGTGGGATAAATGAATTGTATTTGTAGGCAGAGAAACCGATTTTGTTGCTTTCTAGCATGTATTTGCTATGTTTTGAGAGGAAATTATATGGTCTTTCAGGAAAAATGCATGTTTGTTAGTTTTGAAAAATAGAATTCAAGTTATTTAGCGTAATTAGTTTACATGTCTGAAAATAGTCTGAATTTCAAAGAAAACTAGATTGCTTAGTACCAACTATACACAATTTCAGGTTTAGAACACAGGTTGTAGTGCGTTTTGCTATTTTCAAGACAAAATTGCTCAGAAATCATCAAAATATTGTGACATTTTCCATTTTGAGATATTGACACATATTTCCAAGGAAAGTAACTCTTGTAGGTCAAAATAGACCATCTCAGTTTTGTTATTTTCCAATGACCGAGTGTGAATTTGCACACATTTTCCAATTTTATTTTGTAGAAAACTATAATTGGAGCGTGTAAGTTGTATATAATTGTTCATTTAAATAGGCATTAATGTAGGAGAATAGGTTTCCATATAAGATACCCTGAACTATCAGACCCAACACTAAATTGCACTCTGCTATGACCAACTCTGATCAGACGTGCAAAATCAGACTTACTGGAATAACAGTATTAGACACGCATCAGACTTAAACTATTCAGACTCTTAAATATCAGCCCTACAATATCAGATGCATATCAGACTCATATCAGTCAAACATTTCAGACCCATATCAGACCTAAAATATCAGACACAAAAAACTACTATTGTGTACATATAGGTCTGCATATCACTGGTATGTTCTAGGTCAGAATCTGATACTTTAAGTCTTATAAATATGAGTGATAGCGTAAGTTTGATGTAATTGTAGGTCTGACATGAGTCTTTTGCATTGTTCGTGCTTGGATTCGTCAGTGGAACACCAGAAGTAAGTTTCGTGACGAACACAGCTGTCAAGGCCCAATGGAAGTCACGAGTGACATGTTGTCCCTTGGAAAGAAGGTCAACTGAATGAAGCCCGAGACCGGTTGTGGTTGAATTTCATTAATTGTAGCAGAGATGTTTACTCGTAATACTGTTCATATGGTCATACATTTTAATTGAATTTCTTTATAACACATGGTCGTTATTAATAATTTAGTTTAAACACAATTTAACGCACATTTCGACCTCCAAAAAACAGAAAGTCGTAACTTTTGAATTCATGGGTATCGTTGCATTTTAGGTGGGTAAATCGTTGGAGACCTTGAATTTGATTTGTTTGTTTGTTTGTTTGTTTGTTTGTTTGTTTGTTTGTTTGTTAGGTGTTTTACGTCATTTTCAACACCTGTAAGGTTATATATGACAGTCGATTTTTGTGGTGGAAGCAGACCACCCACTTTTCCTGGATAGAACCAGTACTGTGCACCTCCCGCCATCCGTTAGAATCGACACTTCCTCACTTACAAGCAGAGTAATTCGAACCTGCAGCGATGAGAGGCCTTGAATTTGAAGTGGTCCATCCATATTTGTTTTTCGACTAGGAATAAAAGACACTAGACTGCTTCACTGGCTTATAAGCGACATGTCACGAGTATGTGCCTGTGACATTCACCAATATATGGAAGCGATATGGAAATCCGAGTTAAACTATAAATCGATGTTTTGGTCAAAATATACTAAAGGACAAGGTATGATAAGGGAGTATTTTGGCCCCCAATATGCAAAAAAAACAACATTCAAGTAATCTTTGTGCATGTTGAAGTAAATTGATCATATTCTATCAACAAATATTTTTTTTATTTCTTTTTATTTATCTAGAAGAATTAACTGGGTCTCAAAAAATGGCATTTTTGGTAATTTTATTATATTTTGTAGATTTTGGACCTTTCTGGGCAAGATTTTGATCCTAAAAATATAGAGCGCAGCTCCGAGCACACACTGTTTTTTGGCTGATGATCCCTACCAAGTACCTGTTTCAACAACAAATCAGCTGTGCTCGAGTGTGCGCTCTGTATTTCCAAGACCAAAAACTGATCGAAAACTGCTGTAAATGAACAAAAATGTCATTTTATGAAAGAAAATGCCTTGTTTGTGAGGCTCATAAACTCATTTAGAGCCTTCAAACGTTTTAATATTGATTCAGTTCATTTGTAGCTAAACTAGATATTCAAAATTTGTACATTAAAACTTCCAATGTTGTCCCTTATTTACAAAATAAATAGTTTGGTCAACTGATTAGTGAGTGATTGTGTGTAGTGTAGGTATCTATCTACAGTCTAATTGAAGTCTTACCGACCCAGTAACTTATTCTGACACCGTCAATCAGACTTAGTACTACCATTTGGGGTTACAAGTAACTACTAACATTTTTAACGTCTTCGGTACGACGCGTTCAGGGGACTAGAACCCACAACTTCCCGATTGCAGGTCAGACAATCTTACCACTACACTTCGAATAAACGTGGCTCCAGCGTAAATGGAGTTTCTACGATATAATTTGCAGCAACTCTGCAGTTCAGGGTGAGAAGGTTCTAGGCCCATTTTCTATATTTTATCTCGATGTACATGGAAGATGAGGCTGGCATGTTCATGCCTGAAAGGCGCCATATAACCTTTTCATGTGTTGGTGCGCCTTAAAACCCAATTCAATTCAATTCGACTAGACTTGACTGTTATGGACGAATACATTATATTACACAGCATGTACCAAACAAAATCGATCCCTTTTAAATAAACATAAGCTTAGGACAGAACTAAGATGAATTACTTTTTCTATTATTTGTTTAAGATAACACCTCCGTTAAGAAACCACCTCTGTTAAGAGATCACCTCCGTTAACCGCCGTTAAAAGAAACACCTCTGTTAAGAGACCACCTCCGTTAACCTCCGTTAAGAAACCACCTCCGTTAAGAAACCATTTCCGTTAAGAAACCACCTCTGTTAAAAGACCACCTCCGTTAAGAAACCACCTCTGTTAAGAAACCACCTCTGTTAAGAGACCACTTCCGTTAAGAACTCACATATGTTAAGTGACCATATATGTTTTTCCCTATAGTGGTATTAAAACATGTTAACTGTATGTGTTGATCGCCATATATGTGGTTTGTTTTGACATTTTACCGTCCAGGGTATAACATAAGCTAATTGACATAGACACGTAGTTAAATGTCTGACTAGCCAAACAATTTTTCAGACATTAAAAAGGTTCAGCCCTCTTCTCCTGCTTCCAGCTCCCTGCCTCCCCACACCTGCACCCGCACTCACCAAGGACGACGTACAATACACATGCGATGGATGGAAAACCATAAACCATGCGCAGATACTGGATTTGAGATTAGGGTGTGTACAACAAAAGCAACACACACAAACAAATATGAAAAATAAAAAATAACACAAACACCAACAACAAAATCGCTCTGTGCCCATTTTTATCACATCTGAAGAGGTGGGTAGGGGAGTGAGGGTCCAGTATTTTAACACTTTTTGACGAACAAAAAACAAAACATCCACGTTATCATATCATCTTTATTGAATTTATGTCAAATCTTAAGTGGGAGTGGGAGTCCAGGGTCGGGGTCTGGACCCCATGTCATCCCCACTTCCTCCCTAGATCCGCTACTATATATTATAACAACTAATTAGTTGCGTGTCTCTTCGACTCTTTAAATGCTCATTACATGGACACTGATTTCACTTGTCAAGATCCTATTAATGTCACTACATTGTTTCTCACCTATCAATCTCGTTTAATGCATTAAAGACACAATAGGTATACCTCCTTTAACATGTAACTGTTTTTGCATTAAATCCCCGCTATGTACACTTTATTTCATGTGTTACTGTTTCTTTGCTTTTTTCTTCTCCTTAGGTGCATTGCCTCATCCACCGAAGCAAAGGAAACACCACTCTGCAAAATAGAAAATTCACATTAATCTGGTTATGTATTTAGTAGTAAAATAGTGTAAAATAATGTACCGGCTTATAGAAAAGTATTTACTAAAATCTACAATGTGCACCTTTATATATTTATCACATGCATCATTTTGACTTCTAATATGCTTGTATATAATTAAATTAAACTAAGCTAGCAGATTTAAAGTCAATCTGATACTAGATTAATAACAGGTAATGCAAATTTTCTTCTGCTATTTTGCCTAAGCTTTACATATACTGAAATGAAACGAAAAAGAAACGTAGCTCGCAGATTTCCGCTATATATTGTATGTACAATATGCTGCTGTTAATCGAATGGTACATGGCTACGTAAGAGCTTTCCTTTCGGAAAAAAAACAACTAAAACAACCCATAACACAGCAAATAGTATTCCTTCAAAGTTTCATTATTGACAATGTCAAGCATGTGAGCAAACTTAGGATCCAAAATTTTGCAAACTCTTTAAATACAGTACTGAAATGCCTCGATTTTTCAAAGAGCAACCTCAACATTTATGAATTTCTTGTTACAAAGCATACTGTGATTACAACGTCTACAACATAAGAGTTGTGACGTTTCTGTAACTATCAGCAACTTTTTTTTACAAAACATTTTGGGACTTCTTTGGAATATTATGTGGAATTAAGTGTGCAGTATAGATACAATATATAGCGGAAATTCCCGAGTTGCGTTTCTTTTTCGTTTCAGTATATATTACATGTATTGCACGGTAACACATTAACTATGTGCAGAAACAAATTGTTTTTTATATTCAAGTAATAATGATAAGGTACATGTCTGTTTGTCTGGCAGATTGCCTGTTTATATCATAATAAACAATTCATATATTTAGTTCATGACTGAGGTAAATTTATATAGTAAAACGAAAAAGAAACCCAACTCGGGAATTTCCGCTATATATCGTATGTACAATATGCTGCGGATAATCGAATGGTACATGGCTACGTAAGATCTTTCCTTTCGGAAAAAAGACGAAACCAACACGTTACACAGCAAATAATATTCCTGCAAAGTTTCATTATTGACAGAGTACGCGTTTGGCTCAAGCATGTGAGCAAACTTACGATGCAAACTTTTGCAAACTCTTTACGTTAAATACAGTACTGAAATCGCTCAATTTTTCAAAGAGGAACTTTAACATTTATGAATTTCTTGTTACAACGTGTACTGTGATTAGAACGTCTAAAACATCACAGTTGTGTCCTTTCTCTAACTAACTGCAACATTGTTTTTATTTAAATTTATATTAGATTAGAATAACTTAAGCGAAACGCATTATTTGCCAAGGGGTTAGTAGTAAGTAGCGCCATGTCATGAAAAGCGCCCCTCATTCATACGCATATAAACAGGAGCGTGTCTGAAGGGACTGGTTTCCTGCTTTTAAACCAAATTAACTTGTCTTCCGATTCCGCCATTTTGTAAATTTACCGCGAATACAGCAAAAGGCGAGGTAAGACTAGAACGAATTCGACGACGCGCCATCTCAAAGTACCCACGTTTTCTTCACACAGGTCACTTCCCTGTAACCCTGTATCCATTTTACATGTAATATCTTTGATACTCAGATCAGAAATAGTATACTCAGTTGCAAAAGAAAGTGTACACTGAGTTTTGTTTATAATTCCATTGCCAATATCATGTTGTCATTTGTTTTTCAACAGGTTGAATCGTTAAAGGACTGT
>JAWPHD010003109.1:150000-228500 GCA_037043455.1 Cyrtodaria siliqua | reverse complement strand
AAATGCCCCGAAGATCAAAATAAAAAAAATGGAATTTAGTTGGGAGCAGCGGTTATGAAGCCTGCGTATCACAAGTAACAGCCAAAAGACTACATTAAAAAGCACACAACATATCCTATGAGTGGTTAAACAATACCCTGAGCCTTTTATCAGCCGGAGTAGTGGAACCACCGAATCAAAAATTAAGTAAGAAAACAAAAGAAATTGGAAGTGTACCACAGATAACAAGGTGTAAAGCTCTTGTCGGTATTTTTATAAATACTGTTTTCATATATCGTTCTTACCTCAGTTATGTTAACGTCACCATAGTTTTGTTCGTATACACATCGTAACTATTTTAGTGATACATAATTAAAAGTAGGTTTACTGATAAATTAATAATATAGGATACATTTATATCGCAATAAAACAACAGCAGACCAGTTCCATTCGACAAATATGGAACGTTTTAATCGAAGTAGACATGCATGAGTGATTACAAAAAAAAGCATCTGGACTCCTTAGTTAAAACTTACATGTCGGCAATCACACCTAAGCACAAGGACCCTAACATCAGCCCTGCCATCAAAATCATGTTGGCATTTGCCCGGGCGAATGTCTGCCCACATACTAGGTTCGCCTGAAAGTTACAGAAAAGTAAAAATGAAAACGTGATAAACGTCGCAACAAGTAAATATTCCGTCAGAACATATTGTATTTACATGTTGAGTAATAATACAGCAAATTAAACACCAACTGACCTCTAAACAAGCACCATCTACTTACACTGAAACCTTATGCGTGTCATTGGTCATCTTGTTTAACTTTCTTTGATTTCTAGCAATCATTTATTCAAACTGTGTTTTCAAGTTGAGCGATGACGACTGGATAATAGCGAGATTGTGTACACTTAAACTCGATTTAAGCTGGCCAGTTCTAAAACTGGTAAGATATGTCAGCTCTTAAACCTTCGAAATACTGATAAATTCGTTCGTATCATCTCTTAATCTCTGGAGAAAGAAAACTCAATATATATTCGCAATTCAGGATCGATTTCAATTTTCAAGAATAATTTTTTATTTCTGTTTCTTTGCAGTACAAAGGTTACAAAACACTACAAACTTTGTCAGCGATGTTTGGCTGTTTTACATGCCAGAATACGAAATTATTTCAGTGAGATACTGATATCGTTTGTTTCCATCAACTCGTACATTTCACTCATTTTTAGTGGCGGGAACTTCTTAGATGAAGTTTATCATATGCGTTTTGAAACCGTTCCAACGCACATAAGAGAACACAGATGTATGCCTATATTTTGTTTGCAACTTTTGTTGACTGGCTCTCCTCTTTTAGACTCACTTCTACTATATTTCCCACCACGCCCCCCCAGATGTCCCCCTATATTTGCCTTTCTCAACATCGTTCTTATAATAATGATAATATAGTTAAGGTATATTTACCTATATAATTTTCTAACTTTGCCAACTGACCGTTCCAAGTCGGTAACCCTGTCTTCACCACCCGTTCTGTTGTATTTTGTCTTTGTCATTGTATAATTATTAAATATTGCTCCTTGTTTGTAGTACAGTGCGGACGACCTACGATGCCATTGCGTTTGGACGCTATGGTTTCTATAGGACCCTATATCTCATTTTCATGTGTATGATATATTCTCGTGAAAGGCATTAACTAATTTTATTAGAACCTTTAGCCCAACCTTTCTACAGTTATACATTGGCAATATAATGTTTAAATGAAGTAACTCATTATAGTCTAGTATTACCGAATCCACACTTGTGGATAACGGTTCTTTTCAAAAACTGCTTATTCTATTTTCATTTGTATTCATACACTATTAAACATGGAACCAGGAAAATCATTATGCTGAAAAACAAAGAAGCAAATAGTCTGGTGGGGTAACCTTGCAGAAATAGTGTTCATGAGAAGTAATATAAGGTACTATACCTCTTACGCCCCCTAGCACCGGCTTAAGCGATAGTCTATTATAAAGAAGGATATAAATATCGGACAGGGAAAGCAGCATTCAAGGACGACACTCAACCACAAAACACAAAAACAAACACGCAAACAGACAAACGAAAAGGCAAAAGTAATAAAAAATGCAAACGACATCACAAACACAAAAGGGTTGACAATAGGGCTACCGCCTTGGAACGGTCAGTGGCAAAGTAGGCCAATGGGGGTTTAAACAGGTTCTAGGGTGCATCAAACCTCAGACTTACCCTACTGTCAACCGGTTAAAACAGGAAAGTGTAAATAAAGAAATCCCCGCCATGATTAAATCTCTAACCAACAAGGCAGCATCAATAGGCTATATAAGTAAAACACAAATATGCTCGTGTAAATATAATACAAAAAAACAATAGCCTAGAAAGCCATAATGAAGGTACTCAATGACTTGGCAGAAGCCAGAGCAACAAGAGAATAAACCATTAAGGGCACGACTGGAAAGATTATAGACAAACATCAAACGCCACCGTCCCAATGGGCTTTAGGTAGGCGTCATCATAGGGTCCACAGCCTGTCCGGTCATCGTACAATTAAAGAGGAAAACAGAGTGGCGAACTGTAAAAGGGTCCACCACCAAGCATGCAGTACGTTGCAAAATGATAGGGTCATAACCTCTTTTGATAAACTTTTTAACAAGTTTAACAAAGATAGTATGAAAATGATCATGACCAAGGATCTTACGAAGTTTATAAATCACATCACCATAGAAGTCAGGTTGTGATAGTCCTTGTCGCAGAAGAGTCCTTAAATTATTTTTATATTTGGAAAGAAGATCAGGGTTACGATAATAAAATTTTGCAAAGGTTTTACGAAGTTTATGGTAACGGTAACCCTGATTGAGTAGGTTTTTAGTTATACAAAGATTACGAATATTAAAGTCCTCAACTCGAGTACAAGTTCTTGAAAAACGAATAAGTTGAGACACATACACCCCATAAGAAGTTGCTCGGGGAACATCCCCATCCAAGTGGGGGTAATTAACAATGTCCAAATTAACATCATCTCTCTTGTCATAGATTTTGCTAATTATTTCACCATTTTCAATCGAGAGATCTAAATCAAGAAAAGAAGCGTTATTATCAAATACATTAGCTTTATTAAGCTGACGTTCTTTAGGATAAATATTATGAGCCATAGTTGGAAAGAAAGGGTTTGTCAATGTTCAGTATGTCATCCAGATACCGAGAGGTGTCATTAAAAGCTTCAATAACATCTGCCCGAGTATCTGGTGAAAGACTCAACATGAAATCCCTTTCATAGCAAAATAAAAACAAATCTGCGACAAGTGGTGCACAGTTCGTACCCATAGGGATACCAACAATTGGTCTATAAACGGTGGTACCATACCTGACGAAAATATTATCTAATAGAAAGATGAGTGCTTCACAAACTTCATAGCAAGTCCACATAGTATAATTGTCTAAAATGCCGTTAGTGAAAAGCGCTTTAATATTATTACATGCCAAAAATGTAGTATTTTCTCTAGCGAATGTTTTTTGAATAAGAGAAATTAGCTCGTCTTTAATAAGATGCTGTGGTAAGGTTGTATATAGTGTAGAGAAGTCATAAGTACTTATTGATGAAACTTGACCTTTATTGAAAAATTTATCAAGAACGTCTCCTGAATATTTTATAGACCAAAATAAATTAATCCCAGAGTTTTCATAAGTTTTATCACAATATAGTTTAACGTGATCTTTAACGGCAGTAAGACAAGAAGTTAAACGTTTGGAGATTTTTGTTGTGGTGCAGGCACTAGAATTAGAAATAAAGCGAGCCTTATACGGATTTTTATGTAATTTAGGAATCCAATACATGGTAGGCAGTTTATTTTGCTTATCGTTTACACCAGCCTTGAAAGTAGTGCACCGAGTGATATAAATCCAAAAAAATGGGTGTTAATGTTAAAGGACCAGTAATAATCTCACTGTATTGTAGCCGGGGCGACATTTTACAGCCTCCAACATAATCTAAGCCTACATAATTGAGACGATCTGTTTGAACAGCGTAACTACTACTGCTATTGCTACTGCTACTGGTACTACCGCTACTACTACTACTACTAATAATAATAATGAATGCTACTACTACTACAACAACAACTACTACTACTACCTACTTCCTACTTCTACTACTACTACTACTACTACTACTAATAATAATAATAAATGCTACTACTACTACTAATAATAATACTAATAAGAAGAAGCGCGTTTGTATTTCTACTATGCAAACAGTTAGTTGTTTTAATAAAAAAATCGTATTTGTACAAAATAATAATAAACATTACATATGTTATAAACGTTGACTGGAACACGGATTTATCATACACCCACTCGTCGCAGCTTCTGGTGGAAGTATTTACAGGAACACCAAAATCATCGTATATTGTGAAGTTTCCAGTTGTGTATACATCACAGGTCGAATACTTGTATCCAGCATTGTCGTCATGGTCTATGACCCACGGAATCGATCGGTTTAGTGTGATTTCGTGTGACTTGGCTTCTACTTTGTACGTGTCGTTCCCGAAACCAGGCACCTTGCATCTATAAACAAACTATATATAAAGTAAAATAGGAAGGCATATATAGTGACTGTGTATTTGCGTGTATTCTATAACAATGTCGAATTATGAGCGTATGGCAGTATTTAATAAAAGTAACACTATTTACCCTATGGCAGTGTATGCTATTGTTAACCATGCCTGAGGTTAACATTAAAAGTAAACTAAACGCACTAAGAGGATGAAGACTATTTTAAGATATAATATTAAATATATCGTTGATATTCCTACTTCTGTTATTTTCCGCAAACGGTGGCAGTAATAAAACAGTGACTGTAGGTTATCGAGAAGATGGATGACAGCAACACTATTTGTGAAGTAAAAATAAACGATAAAACTCCAGTTTTATCCGGGACTCGAACCCTTTTTCTGTACATTACCGTGTTTAGTTATCTTATTCTGGCAGTCAGTTATTCCAATAAACCTGAACCCGGTTTGAGTGGACTAATCTAGAAAATTCTAGGATATACGGGATTGATATTAACGGGCGCAACACGACACAAACAACACGTTTGTGATAACAAGCATGAATACAACACGAAGTCAAGCATGAATACACCACGAACTAAAATAATTGTGCATCAAATATTACTGAAACATTTGATGATTGCTGACATGTACAAGGCGCAAACAACTGTGTCACCTGATACAAGGACGTAACAATGTTCACTTGTAAAAGTATATCTGGCACTGATCAAACATGTAGCTTGTCATGAGAATTATCTTTACAACAACATTTAAGTGTTTTAAATACTGGTCACTGTTCGACATACTTCTCAATACAACGCGGTGTACGACAGGGAGACCCTCACCATATCTTTTCATAATTTGTGTAGAAATCTTAAGTGTAACGTAAACAAATATTCCAGATATTAAAGGTATCACAATAAATGATTCAGAATATTTAATAAATCATATGCCGATGATTCATCTCTTTTCCGCAAAGACGACGAATATTCATTGAATAAGACTGAACGTCTCACACCACAATTAATTTTCCATAGGGTCCCATTGTAATGTTTTTGTTCGTGGCATAGAGATAAAAAAGATTTTGCAACATGTATTTATGCTTAAATTCTTCATTGATCCAATATCTGCATGCTATTAACTTTTAACGAATATTTACCAGATTGAACTTTTTTTAATTTCATGTTTGCGTGACACCTATCAAAATTTAGACAAAAATACAACCCCGTGGAGATTAGACCCATGATGTGTAAAATGAGGCAGAATTAGCTAGAAATCTTATATCAACATGCATTTTTCTGGGATCTCTTCCTAAAATGCTGTAGATTTAGAACCTGGTAAAGATAAATCAATGTATACTGTAAAATGTAGAAAAGCGAACTTGTTTTTTCTATCTACCTCCTTCATCTGTAGGGCAGGAGTATTCAAGGGAGATAATAGTGGTGTGAGTCCTTAAGGTCATTTTTTTTTCTAATGATCACCTCAATAATAATTGAACATGTATACAAATCAATTACACGCTGAAAAGTGCTAAAGGTTTGATTCCATGTTTATTGCTTTTCAAATTATTTAAGGTTTAGTGACCTAGGGTATTGGTCGAAATTCAGGCCGAGCACCTTTAATATTTTGAAAATCTACAGTAGTGATAAGGATTTGGCATTTTCCTGGTCATTTGTGCTCAGCTATGTCTGAAACTTTCAAATATACATGAAAAGGCATCTCTACATCTGAATATAGCATAAAAATGATCTTTAAGAAATGACTATTGAGAAAAATGCTGAAAATATTAAACTCAAACTAAGGGTTACCCGTCAAAATTTTGATTTTCCAGGAAAAGTAACAGTCTCCCGCTTTAATTTTGACATTTTTTCAAAGAAGTCTGTCTTCATTGATATGTGTGTTTGTTTTACAAGCCAATAGCTGTAAAATAAAGCTAACATTATGCTTATACCTGTATTGGTTTTGAAAATATAGTTAATTTTTAGTTAAACATGGTATCAAGTAAAATTTCTGCTAATTCCTGCAATATGAAGATAACTTGAAGTAACTATACATACACAGACGGGATTTATGAATCACCGTGTTAACTGTGTCCTAACATGTCTGAAACGTTCACAGATACACAAACAATGCTTAGTGTTGAAGGATGTAAGGTACCCGTTCTGCAGCTCTAAAGCGCAAGGGCTTAGAGATGAATGATGGAAATTCCCATGCTGAAGCTCTAAATTGCAAGGCATTAGAGATTAATGATGAAAGATACCTGTTATGCAGCTCTTAAGCGCAATGCCTTAGCATTAAAGGATGAAAGATACTCGTTCTGCAGCTCTAAAGCGCAATACCTTAGAGATGACGGATGAAAATGCCATTCTGCAGCTCTAAAGCGCAATGCCTTAAGAATAACGAATAAAGATACCCATTCTGCAGCTCTTTCTTAACGTCTCACACCACAATTAATTTTCCATAGGATCCCATTGTTATGTTTTTGTTCGTGGCATAGAGATAAAAAAGATTTTGCGACATGTATTTATGCTTAAATTCTTCATTGATCCAATATCTGCATGCTATTAACTTTTAACGAATATTTACCAGATTGAACTTTTTTTAATTTCATGTTTGCGTGACACCTATCAAAATTTAGACAAAAATACAACCCCGTGGAGATTAGACCCATGATGTGTAAAATGAGGCAGAATTAGCTAGAAATCTAATATCAACATGCATTTTTCTGGGATCTCTTCCTAAAATGCTGTAGATTTAGAACCTGGTAAAGATAAATCAATGTATACTGTAAAATGTAGAAAAGCGAACTTGTTTTTTCTATCTACCTCCTTCATCTGTAGTGCAGGAGTATGCAAGGGAGATAATAGTGGTGTGAGTCCTCTAGAAACGGTAGATCAGTTTTCGTCATGCTCCGGATTTAAGGCGAATTTTGAAATCAGAAAGGATGCAATGAACCATTAGATACATGCAAACCTGTAAGATGGAATCAGAAGGGTTCGTTCAAAGTTCTAGGTATAGAATACAAGTTACAAAATGATAACTATACTGTTCATAATTACCTAAATAAACTTGAGAAAATAAAAAAGTTATTTAATGATTGATCGCTAAGAAACTTGTCCCTTATAGGAAAACAACAATTTTCAAAACTCTGGCCTTGCCAATTTTGATTAGTATTTCACCGTTTTGCCTGATCCCACTAGGACATGCATACGTTGATGTTTAATTTTCTTTGATCAAATAAACCTGACTATATCAAACGCAATATTATGATAAATGCAATCGAAAAGGTTGGATTGAACATTCTTCGTATTAATTCATTAAGTCACTCACTTAAATTAAGTTGGATTAAAACCCGTATAGACCCTGATAAGTTTGCGCCATAGAAAACTCTTACTTTGGGCAGTTATTATAAAAGTAGATGTATGAATAGCTTTTGGAAAAAAATGTGATACTGTCTTGGGCAATGATACAGGAAAATTCAAATAATTGGCGGAGGAGGTTTTATCAGAACCATTATTTTATAACCCAAATATAAAAATCAATAATACTTCGTTCTTTTATCATGATCTATGTAAAGAGGGTATATTTTTTTAAATGATACTGTGGACGATAATTGTTCAATTTTATCTTTTGAAAATTTGTGAAAAATACAATATGCATGTCTCGTTTACCAAGTATATGGGAGTGGTCAGTGAAATCCCGGGTGATTGGAAAATACGTATAAGGAACCAAACTAAGATCGATCACCTAATAACTAATGATGCTATTAAATTGAAAATGGCCAAAAAAAGTAAATCAGATATTTTATCCTCATTTTTTAGTTTTTGAAGTCATTCGACAAATCACATATAGTCAAAACTTCCCAAAACAAATGGGAGAAAGATTTGGCATAGCCTTAAAGATCCAGTATTGGAATACTGTAACAATTTATAAACAAACATATAGTTCAGTAGACGATACTTACCTCCAATCTTTGCAATTCGAATTTTTACATAGAATTATGCTTACCAATGCAAGATTACTTAAATGTGGAAAGTATAAAACCGAACAGTGTACTTTTTGTAATAAATCTAAAGAAACTATTTTACATTTATGTCTGCATCTTTTCCAGAAATATTCTTAAAGAGCTCTACGGCCAACTGATGGAATAATACAATGTTTTGATAGAAGAATCCAAACCAGAGGATATCATTCTAAGCTCTCAGTGCTAAAACGGACATTGACAATATTTTATATATATAATTAGCGCTTCTCTATAAAAAGTATATTTATTCTTGCAAACTGAGAAAATGTCTTCCAATTTATTCTGTTTTTTTAGAACAAGGTAAACGATTTAGAAATATTGACTTGTTCTCAAAATACATATACATGTACCCTTTAAAAAAGTAATATTATTTGATGGAAGGTAATTCAGGATATGCTTTGACAAAAATTATCAAAACTATAGGTTATTTAGCAGTAATTATCTGTACGTTATATTTTATAGTCATTCCCTGTAGGATTCAAGTCCTGATGGAGCAGAGTGGTACTGTTACAAATAACACCTCTATTGTATGAGGTCGTAAACATCACTGTATTGTATGTCTTGATATTTGATATTAATAAAATGTTAAAAGCAAATGAAAAACATTTAAGTGTATCGTTTGCTAATTTCTATGGATGTGGACTCTGTTGTTAGAGATTTCCGTTGGATGAGATGTACCTTTATTTCCAATGTCTTGTCAATTTGGGCATTGAGTAGCGAAGTTATGTACTCATACAATTGATTTAATCTAAACAGCAGGCTGATCATTCCAAGTAGGTATCATTCCTAATGCGCTGATAGTTTTATTGGTACAGAGCGGACCTACTGTGCCATTGCGTTTGAGTGTTGTGGTGTGTTTTATTTATATTGTCTAATAATTCTGCCTTGTTTGTTAGAGAATACAACCTAACGGATATACCTTTATTTAAATTATCCCGTTTACTGGGATGACAGTAGGATAAAAGTGAGGTTTGGTGCTCCCTGGAACCTGATTTACCCGCCCCCTCGCCACCCACACACACACCCGCCCTCACCCCAGCGGCCTTTAGTGCCACTGACCGTTCCAATTGTTCCTATTGTCAACCCCTTTATTTTTGTGATTTCATATCTTGCCTTTTATGTTTACTTTTGTTTGCTCACTGTCGTCTCCTGACTGTCCCACCGGTACCATTTGATCATCATCCAACACCACCTGTTCTTATTTGATAAAGATAGGTGAGTTATCTTCCGTTGAAGACAAAATTGTTATTCATAAATATTCCATCGATAATGTGATATTAGATTATTACATACTTGCAATAATAAGTTTAAAGTTGATATTTGCTAAGTTTCATTTAAAAACAAGAAACATTGAACCATAACTTAAATATTTTCTTCAAATACCGAATCTATACTAATTTGTTTTGGTCCTAGAGGATTTCAGTATCAGGCGATAATCAATCTGCGATGGGTGAACATTTTTACTATCCCACTATCATGAATGTAATATTGATATAATATTAGTTTAGAAAACGTTGCTGTAATTAATATGATACAAAACTGTGTTTTACATCTGAAAGTGTATTGGTTAGAGATTAGATCATGGCGGGGATTTCTTTATTTACACTGTCCTGTTTTAATGGGATGACAGTAGGGTAAGTGTGGATTTGGTGCACCTTAGAACCGGTTTAAACCCCCAGTGGCCTACTTTGCCACTGACCGTTCCAAGGCGGTAGCCCTATTGTCAACCCTTTTGTGTTTGTGATGTCGTTTGCATTTATTGTTACTTTGCCTTCTTGTTTGTCTGTTTGCGTGTTTGTTTCCGTGTTTTGTGGTTGACTATCCTCCTTGAATGCTACTTTCCCTGTCCGATCTTTTTATATTTCTTCTTACTGAAGTTTATTGTATTCTAAAGAGTTAGCCTTATAGGCATAAGAGCAGCGGCATGGGTATCGTTGGTATTGTTGGTAAGGCTTTTAAGAGACAGTGTTACCGACATGAAACAGCCAGTACGCAATATGACCCACTGGTTAGCTTAAATCAATTTTCTGTGTACACAACCTCGATATTGCCCTCTCTTCAGCGCTCAAATTGACCAGTGTAAATAAAAGTAAATCCAATCAAAAGGATAATCTTTAACAATAAAGTCAACACCCACAAAAAATAGAAAACGATACACGTATATGCTATTGTAAAGATATTTAAAAACATAAATATCTCAGGATACTTTCAGAATTGTAATTAACAGCCACAGTAGTTCCAAGAGCAAAACCAATGTAGAATACGACCAGAAAACCCGAAGGACGAAGGTTCATGCACCAACCTCCCTTTTCAGGGTTTCAGGAGGTGTAATCATGGAGTCCATGATTCCTGAATCTATTCTGGAAAGTATCAAAATCAGACCATTATGTTTCACCGTCCATATGCATTGCGTTTAAAATAATTGTCCAATACTTTCGCAAGATGACTTACCTGTGTGATGGAATGGACAGTGTGAAGACGGATGACAGCGTTTGCATACTACTAAATATTGCCGGTATGCACACCAATAAGTACAATATCTTCTGGTACTTGCCGAATTCCCCCAATAAAATGGTAATATCGTCAAACTTCATTCTGTTTCACTATATCAATAAAATTATTCTAAACAATGTAAGTGTAATGCAATTAAATATTAAATGTTTGGTAACACTGTACTAACTTAAAATAAACACTACCGTAAACACTACCATTTATTCATTCACACAAAGGAGGGCAAGTTTTGAGCGCATTATTGTTTTGTCAGGTTCAACACTATTTTATTTAATTTATGACAACTCATTTAATTAGATCAGGTCAAATTCAGCAGGCGTCCTTGATACCATTTGTGATAAACGTCAAGTTTCATGTATGATCACGTAAAGAAAGATACAAATATCGGACAGGGAAAGCAGCATTAAAGGACGACAGTCAACCACAAAACACAAAAACAAACATGCAAACAGACAAACGAGAAGGCAAAAGTAATACAAAATGCAAACGACATCACAAACACAAAAGGGTTGACAAAAGGGCTACCGCCTTGGAACGGTCAATGGCAACAAAAGCCACTGGGGGAGTTAAACAGGTTCCACGGTGCTCCAAACCTCGAACTTACCCTAATGTCATCCCATTAAAACAGGAAAGTGTAAATAAAGAAATCCCCGCCATGATCTAATCTCTAACCAACAAGGCAGCATCAATAGACAATATAAGTAAAACACAAATATGCTCGTGCAAATATAATACAAAAAAAAACAATAGCCTAGAAAGCCACACTGAAGGTACTCAATGACTTGGCAGAAGCCAGAACAACAAGAAAATAAACCTTTAAGGGCACGACAAGAAAGATAATAGACAAACATCAAACGCAGCCGTCCCGTTGGGCTTTAGGTAGGCGTCATCATAGGGTCCACAGCCTGTCCGATCATTGTACAATTAAAGAGGAAAGCATAATGGTGAACTGTAAAAGGGTCCACCACCAAGCATGCAGTACGTTGCAAAATGATAGGGTCATAACCTCTTTTGATAAACTTTTTAACAAGTTTAACAAAGATAGTATGAAAATGATCATGACCAAGGATCTTACGAAGTTTATAAATCACATCACCATAGAAGTCATGTTGTGATAGTCCTTGTCGCAGAAGAGTCCTTAAATTACTTTTATATTTGGAAAGAAGATCAGGGTTACGATAATACAATTTTACAAAGGTTTTACGAAGTTTATGGTAACGGTAACCCTGATTGAGTAGCTTTTTAGTGATATAAAGATAATTAACAATGTCAAAATTAAAATCATCTTTCTTGTCATAGATTTTGCTCATTATTTTCAGTCGAGAGATCTAAATCAAAAAAGGAATCGTTATTATCAGATATAGTAGCTTTGTTAAGCTGAAGTTCTTTAGGATAAATATTATTAACCATAGTTGGAAAGAAAGGGTTGTCAATGTTCAATATGTCATCGAGATACCGAGTGGTGTCATTAAAGGCTTCAATAACATCTTTCTGAGTATCTGGTGAAAGACTCAAAATGAAATCTCTTTCATAGAAAAATAAATCAAATCTGCCACAAGTGGTGTACAGTTCGTACCCATAGGGATACCTTCGAAACAGTGGTACCATACCTGACGAAAGTATTATCTAATAGGAAGATGAGTGCTTCACAAACTTCATAGCAAGTCCACATAGTAAATTGTTTAAACTGCCGTTAGTAAAAAACGCTTTAATATTATTACAGGCCTAAAATGTAGTATTTTTTCTAGCGAACGTTGTTTTGAATAAGAAAAAATAGTTTGACTTTGATAAAATGTGGTGGTAAAGATGTATATAGTGTAGAGAAATCATAAGTGCTTGTAGATAAAGCATGACTTTTATTTAATTTTTATCAAGAACGTCTCCTGAATATTGTATAGACCAAAACAAATTAATCCCAGAGTTTTCATAAATGTTATAAGACTTGCTCATACTATATACAACATTACCAAGCGAACTTGTGCTCGGCCGTTTCCAAAGGTCCATTATCATACTCTTTTTTGTCAACGGCATATTTGTTGTTATTGTTCAAAATATACTTGCTAGAGAACAAATTACATTTTTGGTCAGTTAAACAATTTAAATAAATACTGAAAAATGGATCCCTTGAAAGCAACAAACACAAACAAGAGATACAAATAGCAGACACGGTTTTATTGAATCTGTTCATGAGAGGTAATGTAAAGTGAGTGCCTCTCACGCCACCTAGCCCCGGCTTAAGCGATGTTCTACTTTAAAGCCACAACTATAATATTGGTCAAAAGACCAGTAAGTATTAACACTACTGATTTTTAGTCTGGACAACTTTTTACGGCCGCCACGCAGCATTAAACAAACGCTAGTGCGAATGATATGATAAACCCTGTTTTTCTGACGATGATTTAGACTGTGACACATTGTGTACTTGCCAGAACATGTGTGAAGCGCTTATTCGTATTAAATAACCGTTGCGTTAGGTATGAAATGTTTAAAGACAAAAAGTTGGTATGTCAATGGGTACGACCTGCGCTTCTCTTGTCGTAGATTTCATTTTGTATTTGAGATTGCTATGACGGAGATGTCATGTTGAGTTTTTCACCTTATAGGCATTGGCAAAGTAGATATAAACGTCGACCAGTCCTGAAATGTAGCATTCAAAGACAACAGTCGAACAAAAGCACGCATATAAATAAATAAAAGGCAAATATGACATCACAAACATACAAGGATTGGCAATAGGGCTACTATCATGGATTGGTCAATGACAAAATGGACCACTGGGAGTTTAAACCAGGTTATAAGGTCACCAATTCCTTGTTATGGGTAATACTATCTATCCTAAAGAGCCTTCATCTCAACAAAGCTAATACTACTGACAGTGTAGCTTCTTGATATTTGAGAATGGATATTGTAAAGATATATAAAAACATAAATATTGCTCTTATCATAAGATCAATTTATGATAAGAGGAATATTTTCAATCTTGACATATTTCCACTTTGTTCCGCTATTTGTTTCAGAGCTTGTAGTTGAGTTGAGGACTTGAGCATTCGTAAACTTGGTATCACTTGCTGACTGATATAAAGGAAAACAAAAGCTATCCACAGCAACACAAATATACTTTGTGTCTTTATTGACATACTCTCAATTGTTACTCTGTGTATCTGGGTAAGCCTTCATCACTTAGCTTAGTCACATCGAAGTCTATTTTCAAAACTTAATGAAACGGAGACTCCTGGCATCAACACTATGTTAATACTTCACCAAACAATACTTTATGGCACAGAGTCGCTGTGGCACTGCATCTCTGGTATGTTAAATCTCATATTTGTAGGCCTGAAGTATGACAAGTTTTGTCTCCTCGTCCGTCCTACTGTCCGTCCGTTTGTCTATGTTTTGACGTTTTGGTTAAAAAAGAGTACGACACATAAGAAATATTGCATTCTCGGTTAAGTCTTTGGTTAAAGTTTTGTTTTTCCTCATTTTTCTAAAACGAACTATCTGAAAGCTTCGAAACTTGACACACATATTTATTATCAGTACACAATTGTATTTGACAAGAACCAGAACTGTGTCATGTTTTTTGCCTGAATTAAGCCCCCGCACAATTTACTTAGATTTTTCTTTAAAATGAATTTGCAATCCTGCGTTTGCACCACTGTTGGTGCTTCTCTTGTTACACTTACAATTGAAGACCAACTACGAGAATGCTCAACGTTCTACCGGGAGTGTAGATGCATGGATTATCATAGAAATATCAGAAAGATACTGCCTTTCAAGCGATCGGGTCTATACTAACCTCCAAGTTGTAGAATTACATATATCCCATATCAGAATTATATATATATAGACGATCATACATGAGTACTCATTCATTATAGAATTTTTTTAAACTAAGTGGCAAAATGATAAAATGCGAGGTTCTTGCCGAACACGATATCAGCTTTGCTAACGAGTTTAATAAATTCAATAATGAATGAGAACGAATGTTAGATTCTATTTATCACATAACTAAAATATAGACTTTAATTGCATTTTGCCTGTCGCTTTAACACGCGAAATCGTCATAAACCGTGGGCATTGGATTATAGTCATTATCGATTTTTTTTGGACAGCGCATACTAGGCTTTTTTTGCATACTTATATAACTAGTGGCATATCGAAAATATAGAATGGTGTTATTCCACTCTCACACCGGAAGTTATGTGATAAATCTTTTAATTCCGACCCCAAGTTGTTTTATAAATTGATATATTATATTCAAACATCCTGCCCTACACTAGGCCATTACACAATACTTAATCAATATAAATAATGCAACACACGAAGTGTAGTTTGTTACAATTGATATTATAGTTATAACAGCATATGTCTAATCTGTCATCAATGCCTAACGTTTCTGAACAAGATTGTCAATGCTTCACAGAAAAGATGTATTACCAACATTATTTTCAGAAACTAAGATTTAATTTCCAAAGTCAGACTTCAAAACCAGTCTCTGGATCATAGATGCTAATAATATA
Organism: Cyrtodaria siliqua; assembly: GCA_037043455.1. Classification (NCBI taxonomy): domain Eukaryota; kingdom Metazoa; phylum Mollusca; class Bivalvia; order Adapedonta; family Hiatellidae; genus Cyrtodaria; species Cyrtodaria siliqua. Next base: position 212,905 of record JAWPHD010003109.1, on the reverse strand, counting down.
TTTGACCTCCCTGAACCAGATAGTCGCTGCTTTAACAGGTAAGTTCTAAACACAAGCCTACACTGAATCTGAGATCGCAATTTAAGTAATAAATCAAACGACTGAAGGTGCTAATGTGGATGCTCGTACTGTATTAACTGTTAATTTGTTTTCGATATATAATGGATATCTGAGTAAGATATAGTAGACCACAACATTGTAGGTGATTAAAAACTGTACTGCTCTATTGTATTGATGTTGAGATCACAAGAAATCATACAGCCAGTCTATTAATCTGTTATGTATACTGGTATGCTTCTACTCTCACATGTACCGACACATTATTGTGTTTGCCTGTACCACTAGAATAGTATCAATAACACGTTAGCTGCAAAACAACAGCAACAACAATCAGACATGCCCTTTTTTCATTCCACCAAAGATTATATTTATATTAAATGTGTTACTGTTAGCTTTAAAAAATCGCAACATTAGGAAACGTCAGATCAACAGTTACTTAGTTAAGACTTTATCTGCATTTGCTTAGTACTGGTTCTACCCGGGAAGACACATCGATGTAAAACAAATAAGTTTAAATTAAACTAATAGTTACTCCAATAGACCCTCTTATGTTAACAAAGAACGCTGTATATCAAAGTTACTTAGATATGTCAACTAATGACAAACAAAAGGCTATCTCCATGTTGTTTAATATGTCAATCGTATATTGCGAAGCTAGTATATTAAAATAAAAGAGTTTACAATCAAACACGTTTATTCTGAGGACTGGTAGATTAGAATCAACAATAGTAATAAAACAAAGGTAAGATAAATTGATAATCATGTAGTTTCAATTGTTGTAAATATAAAAAAGTGTGCATGTATAATTTCAGCTGATTATACATATACAGGTCATCACATTGACCTTATGTAGTACAATGATATTGCATTTTCATAAATAATTAAAACGTTTAAAATAATGTTCCCAGTGATGACCCTGTTATGGTAAAAACATGAAGGTAGATCGAAATCGAGTTGAACCTTAACATGGTCCAAAGGTTAACATAGTATTTACGTAAACAATGCAGTTCAACATGGATTCAGAATGGTCGCTAAAAAATCAGCCTTTAATTATATATATATATATATAAGTAAATATAAAATTCGAACAGACATGCAGTTTTCAGGGATCAGTCAACCCAAAACAAAACTCGGCACATACGATAGTAACTCAAACTCACACTATCAATGTATACCTATACCCAAGTATAGGTAGATATTGAACTTTTTGGAAATTTTACGATTAGCATTTTTTTGTAAATCAGATGTAATTGTTGCTGGGATATTACTTGATTTAATTTTAATAAGTATCACAGCTATTATGAGAAAAATGCAATCAATATGTTATATCAGATTGTGTATATTTCGATATCTCAGCTATAGTCTTAAACCTATCTTTTTCTAAAGTCTGAGAGTTTTTGGAGATGAAAGTGAATATTGTGATGAATATAATACTAATAAGATCACCGTTTGCTAAGGCTATTATTTTTTTCTTGTTTTTTTTCTCGTTTTACCGATTTATTTTTATTTCAGAAAACTTATAGGGTAGGAGGAGGATAGACAAAAGAGAATATTCATTTAGTCTATCATATCTAGCTTTCAGTGGTATATGATTCGACATTTTCTCGACGGAGACATTTATTTGTTTGGAAGCACAACATTTTTTTTAATTCTTGCCAATATTTAAGGTAGGCAGCAGGGTCGGTAATTCAAAGAATAAAAACAGTCTGGCCTAATATAAAATATATGAGGTAAGGGCTGGTGTTACTAAGTGGACTTCTATTACTCTCCACTTTAACAAAATATTACGTATTAATCCTTAACCCGCTACATATGTATACTGGACTGTTCTTTCTTTGAATTAAGGCCATTCCATTCATGTAAAAAATACTTGATTTGGGGAAATGACTGATCAGCAAACGGACATTGTAAACCTGATCATCCCTATTGGTTTATAATTGACGCAAAGGCTATTGGAATCGTTCTTAGCGGGTTAATGGTTTAATACTGAAAACAAGACATTTTTTACTTATATTAAGTACATTACTGAAGTATATACATTTGCCAAAGTCTTAATAATCAGCATGACTAAGTAAAATATGAAGTAACGGAAAGCCTTAATTAGTAAAGTATTAAATTACAAAATAGTACAAATCATCGCATGGTCACGCGGTCTGACGCGAGACATGACCAGGATTGTCACTTGTACCACGACTGGCCAGATATCTCAGTAAGTCTACTAATGGCGGAGATGATTATTACACTTAAAGAAACTAAGGGAACAGATGATAAGCACCCAGTTAGAACCATGTTCACATTTAGAGAAATACGTCGCATGAGAGTGAAATAAAGTTGCTGCAACACTGTATTTGTTATAGTTATATCTTACGTGGCGACTGTGGAGGTGAGACTTTTCTGAGGTGGAATTGTCCACTTTGAAAGCTTTCTGTATATTTAAGAAGAGGGTGTAAAGACATTTACGGGGAGGCATAAAGCAACAGTTTTTCAATAGTGTTGGAAGGTGTAACACATGTTTTCGCTGTCAGCGGGGTATGGGTTTCAATATATTTATGCTACCTTTCCGTTTGGTAGGTTGTGAAAAGGCAGAACTTTGGAGGAAGGTCAACACCATCTGTCCTAGTAGAAAGGAGAGGACTGAGATTGGCGCTTTTAAGTAAGGCCCAGTTTAATGGGAACCTGGTAAGTATGAATACTTTCATTGGGGGGCGTGAATTACTTGATGCATTTTCTAGTTGAATATTTTGTCATGGAAGTATTCCGAGTAGGGAAGGGAGGAGCGGTTCACAACTGTCTATTAAGAAAATACTCACTCTGTTGGATATGATTGAAGGATGTGGGTACTGGATACATAGGCGTTTTTAGAAAGAAGTTTCCTGGTGGATAGACTTTGGACTGAACTATTTTTTCGAGGGATTGTATTTGCGCTAGCCCATTTTCATATCAGCAACAAAAAACAGGGTCAATGATATAATATATACAATTTGATTGGATGCAGACTTTAACCCGGTTTAACACCTAGCGGCATTTTTGCCCTGAACGTTCCAAAACAGTGACCATATTGTCAACCCTTTATGTTTGTGCTATCGCATAATCTTTCTTCCTTGTTATTGTCGTTTGTTTTGTATTTATAATTATAATTCTGTAACTTCTCAAAGTATCTTCATAAATCTTCATGTATCAACCTAGTGGTGTTCTGGTTCCCTTTGATAGAAAAAACTTAGCTATCAAAATAGCTGGCGTTTATATATGAAGAATATTAAATAAATTTGAAAAACAACAACACACTTTTGTTTCCGGAACCCAATTCTCAAATTGCTCGAATATATTCAAGAATATTGCAACGAATATCAAGGTTATTGTGTGGGCGTCCGTGGCCGAGTGGCTAGGGTCTCTGACTTTAAGTCACTTGCCCCTCAACGCTGTGGGTTCGATCGTCATATGACCGTAACTGTTTGTGCGATTATAAAACCAATTCAGTTCAATTCAAGGTTACTGTCTTGAGGTTCATTTTGTCAAACTTTTGATATAGTTTTGGCATTTACATGAAAACAAATTTATGCATTTTTCAGAGTTGTGTTTATGGACCACACTTTCTAAACCACTTATGATATATTATATTGAGTTCGTGGACTTGTTGTATTCATATCATACTTAGTGTGTTGTTTGTTTAGTGCAGTGTGGCGGCCGTAAAAAGTCACCACGACTACAAATCAGTAATGTTATTACTTATTGGATATTTGAGATCCTCAAGCCCACTCTGTGTGGCTTATAGAATATCCCTTAAGCCGGTGCTAGCAGGCGTGAGAGGTCTTGACTTAACATTACCCCTCATGAACAGATTCGATAAACCGAGTCTGCTACTTTTATCTCTTGTTTGTATTTGTTGCTACCCTTTTCAGTATTAATTGTTATAACTTTTGATATATAAAACTTTCTTACTTCAATATCATGAAATAACACTGTGAGGAGTAACACCGGAATATAATAGAGGCGTTCCCACTGCGATTATGAAATGCCACTGGGAAATGATTAACCAACGGAGTGCGCGTCGGACACACAAGAATAAGTACTACAGACAAATGCATCCCCACTGGGATGATGACATTCACTGTGATAACCAATCCCCACTGAGATACATTGGCATTTTCAGTACAACAATTAAAATGGTCTGTTCGTTTTGTCAGAAGAAATTGTCTAGTTCTTACATAATTATATATAGCGTTTGATAATGACATACTATATATAATTTCCCACGTCAGCAAGTGTTAGAGTTATAAAAAGACACCTTATACAGTTTTTAAGGATACATACCACGGATTTATATATTTCTTTCATAACTAAAATTTAGAAATATTGTTCTTAAAAATTACACATTTTTTTGTTGATTTAAATTTACCCGGTCGATATATGCTTCCATATATTCAAATGCATCTTGTGTAGTGTAGATTTTCTTTCTTCATTGTTGTTTATTCTAGGATTATACTGAACAAAATGCTTAATTACTCACCTTTGTATCCGAACTAATTTTCTTATTTGAAACATATTTTAGAATAGTTGTATCATAAGTATTTTGTGTTGACCCATAGTTTGTAAAATATATAGTTTTTGTTTAAATTGTTAAATTTTTTAAGAGTTACCCTCCCTTTATATGAAAATATGAAATGTACGGGTAAAACACATTAAATGTGCTGGTAAAACACATAACTTGAATCGATGTCTGCTCAAATTATTCGCAGATTCTCCGTCTAAAATGAAGCATAAAACATGGATAATCCTAAATTACGTCCCTTTTAATTGAATATCGTTTGGAATTCAAATAACTGTAATTTAACGTTACTATTAAATATTTCGAAAATTTCTTTTGAAAACGCATTTGTAGTGGTAATGCTAGTAAAACATGATGTCAAATTAATTTTAACAGGCATATTTTAGAATTAGGAACATCGAAAGCTGCACTAATTCAAAGTACTTAACACACACATATACACCCAGTTATATGTGTTACAACTTATTTATAAGAAAACTCATTGACTTTAAAACCTTAAAAGCCGGTTTAACCGTATTCCAAATCAAGCGCGAAATACGTAAAACAATGAGAATAGTATTGACATGAGGTGGGTACTTAGGAATTTTGACTAATATATGCAAATAAAGAAACTGCTAGTTTGCAAGTAAATTATTCAGGCCATTTTTTTCTAAGTTATTGCATATATTGGGCATAATTGTTCTGAGTTTTAACACAAATTTATCACAGTTGGTAATAATTAAACGTGTATAAGATCACCGTGTGTCATTAAAGTGTAAAGCATATTCAGTAGTTTGATTTAATACACCTCAAATCAGGGTACTCAGTTAGCGACGCTATATTGAATAAACCAAAAACATTTTTATCCCATAATACATTGCGCCGTAAATACCTTTTACATATATCAAATGTCTCAAATATTTAAATATTCAAATACCCATACCTTTATTTTGAATTTGAACACTTCCTGATTGAATTAGATTAAATGTATAGTTAAGAAATAATAAATACGTACCTGTATTTTATCTGTGAATAAAATACAGTTCGGATGCGTAGTAATTAAATCACGAATGCGGTACCGATAAAATATCGGTGAATAAAATACAGTTCGGATGCGTAGTAATTAAATTAAGAATGCGTTACCGATAAAATACAGGTACGTATTTATTATTTCTACTCTAACACGACAATAACCCCATTGTTCACGCTATTGTGGGGGCACTATATTGTCTCGGAGGTCAAGGTAATCAGGCTGCTATGTTTACAGGCTGTTCTATTGGACGCCCCCGTATGTAAAGTTCTACGCGGTACAATATGTTTAAATATACTAGTAATAGCGTACCATATCTTCAATGTTCAGGAGATTCACAGTAATTCCAATTACTTCGTAACTACATGAGCTATTAGATGACAAAAATGGTCCTATAGAAACCACAGCAATCAAACGCAATGGGTAGGTCCGCACTTCACCACAAACCAAAATAAATGAGTACGTTTCAAAGGCCAATATAAAAGACGTTACAAAACATACAGAGTGGTGAAGACAGGGTTACCGACTTGGAAAGTTCAGAAGGCAATAAGAGCAACAATAAGTATGTTGATATCATCGCTAGACTAAGCTGTTGTGTAAGTAATTAAAGGTTTTATGATCACAGTATGGTATCTGCCATGCGTTTGTATCTTTTACATGTGCAATTGTACGAGAGGTGTTCGACTTATAATTGAACACTTTCATTGTGTAACTGAATCAACTGTCTTGAAATTCTCGCCGAATATGTTGATTTAAATGTCAAGTCTAATGATTCCTTCGATATGAAACATTATGTCATGCATTATTATGTGCTTCCTGATGTTGCTGCATCCGTAGTTTTGAAAAAGTGTAGAGAATGACATTTTCGTTTATTATAAAAATAACTGCAATACACATTTTAAGACAAAAGTTTTTAAAATGCCGTTTAAGGTTATAGTATTCTGATATATCCATTTCATCGAAAATTAACATGAAATTCAACTATGAAAATAATTAAATTTACAAAAGCTTCTAGTTCGAAACATCAACTGCAGGCATTTTTGTGATTTCCTCCGCTATAAAAAAAAAACTTTCTTAAGTTTCTTAAAAGAAAAGATAGAAAAAATATATAACTTAAAATTTAGAGGCAAAACACACACATTTGCAAATAATGATAAAAATAATATATTTTTTTACCAAAGATATCTTTATAAAGTATATGATATACATCAACAATAACTGTTCATTTTTTTATATCACAAAATATGATTAAAATAGTTATTTTGGTTAATTTATAAAATTATCAGTAACATACGAGCAAACTGTCCTATTATCTGTCAATTTCTTAATATTGCGGTAAAAAGTCGAACTTTTAATTCAACATCTATACTTTTGTCTTAAAATAAAACATACGAACATATCTAAATTATAAACACAGTTTTAAACAATTATGATATCATTTAGTTGAATTATTTGGTTTAAGGTAAAACTCCACGGCAACAGAAACATATAGGTTTAAAATTGGGAAATAGTGTACACCTAATTCAAAATGTAATTTAAAACGAACCGCGTGAAATTGGAGAATATTTTTGAATGCATACGTTCTGAATGACAGTTTCATATTATTAAATCACGCATATTTTATGGTAATCACTTCCGTTAAAAAATAACATCTGAAACAAAAGCATTAAATTATAAGTTGAACATCTCTCGTAGTGTCCTGCCCATATGTCCTAAATTGCATGAGATAATGAGATAGAAATATATATTCCCGTTTATCAATAACTGGCCATGCAATTGACACGAACCAAATTCTGACGTGATGCTTTATGTGTATTTATCCTCAATGGTTTAATATAGATATAAAAAGCGAACAGGAAGAGCAGCATTCAAGGAAGACGGTCAACCACAAACACACACAGAAACAAAGAACAAATTTAAAGATGAATAAAATGCCAAATAAAACATTACAAACACAAAAAATCTGACAATAGGGCTATCGCCCTTGGACGGTCAGCGGCAAAAAAGACCGCTGGGGGGGGGGGGGGGGGGGGGGGGCTCAAAACAGGTTCTAGGGTGCACCAAAACTCACACTTACCCTACCGTCAACGCAATAAAACGGCACAGTGTAAACAAATAAATCCCCGCCATGAACTATTCTAGTGTTTTAGTTTATTTTTTAAGTCTAGTACCAATTGTGGGGGTCGCATGGTTAGTTTCAATGTGACCTGTCAATGTCATGTAATTTTAATGTATTAGACACATTACAACTAACCCGCTGGCTTAGTTTGTACCAACACACATTACATTTTATTATAATTATCCCAAAGATGTGTGTATACTAGGATTTGAATGGTAACACTGTCTCTTTGATGACATTTATTTTGACTGATATAGTTTTGCAACCACGCCTTTAGATGCTGCACAAATTGACCTACACTATCGCCGTATGACCACACGTACACAACGCATTTTAAATATTGCAAATATTTAATAAGAATGCAATAAAAAATCCAGTAACCGTAGACTACCTCCTGGCAGTTTAATAATTATATATTTGCTGAGATATGTTATCAATATTTTCTAATTATCTTTCTCTAAACAATCCTATTTATCCTTTGAATAAGAATAGTGTAAGTAACCCAGAAATATGTCCCGATCATTTCTTCTTTTATTGCTGATAACTAAATCCTTATCAACAACAACAACAGCAACACAAACAAGCAAACAAATGTATTCATTCATTTTGATATATATTACATGAATACATGACGTTATATATATGTATATATATATATATATGTTACAATTGGTTTGGCTTAAATATGCATGGAAATACGTATTCAGCATTGCAAACATACCCAAATACAATGATTTATACTTTACAGTGGGAAGTTACAATTTTAATATTCCAGCTACTTCATTACATACATTCGTAATTTCTTAACCTAATAATACAAAAAGTATGCAACAAATAAGTGATTATACTAATGATTCTGGTCAACATTAAAATAATCATAATTCAAACAAAAAAACCCACATTATACATGTTATATAGATACATAATTCATTAAATCATTTAAATAAATGTTATATATTCACATACATTTATGTATTTGTTATTGTATTTATTATCTATTAACATTGACGTATATGTTGTGTATACATTATGAAATCGGTTGTTGATTTGATGTATGCTTTAAGATATAAGTTAATTCCGTTCAAAAGAGAGAGAACATAATAATTATACACATCGTATTTTCATGAGATATTTCGCCATCATCAAATTTCGAATACTGAATTATGTTCTAAATTTTACAAAAATGATGAAAATAATCCAATAGAAACCACAGCACACAATGACACAGTATATGTCTTCTCAAACCCAAAGATTAAAACGTAGTCAACAACAGTTATACTGCAACCAATCCAAGTTTTCTTCTATTGTCAATGTAAATATACGCTATTGCTGATTGATAAAAATGAACGTATAGCTGTACAATTTGGAAGTATTTTGTATGTGATGTTAAGAAAAATAAGTACAGCTTGCATTTTCAAAGGAGAAAATAAGGTTTCTACTTAGCAAAATTTAGAACCCAGCATTTCAGTTGTCATTGAAAATCAACAAAATGAATTCCGCACATTATGTGGTCCCATCTTAATTCAATTAAGCGATGGGAAAGCTTATATTAGCAGGATTTTATAACTGATATTTCGACAATAAAGCATGTTTAATAACATTTTTGACTGAACAAAATGCGACAACCTGTTTAATATTACCTATTAATTGTTTTCATTTTACAATATGCAAACGTTTTAAACCGAAATTAAGTTTTATTATTTCATACCCCAGCCAACTCCGTTTTCGTTTGTTGGAGAAAATTGTGGATAGGGTATGCAAGTTAATACACGTAAATGGGATTTACATAGATTTCATTCCGTTGAGTTTTCGTTGAAAAATAAAGCTTTTAGTTCTGCTGGTTATGACAGACTAACATTGTTGCACATTTATTCATTACATGATTGTTTTTCTTTAAATCAACAAAAAAGTAAAAACACATGTGTAGTACGTTTTTATCAGCCAATTAATCTGTCCAATATTTACAATTGTTTTGTTAGGTATAATAAAAATAAGTATAAAAGTCGAGCAGAAACTGCAGCTTTCACAGAACACAGTAAACCCAAAAGGACAAACATGAATGGCAATGTTAACAAAGAATAAAGGCATATGACGTCACAAACACAAAAAGGGTTGACAATAGGACTACCGCCTTGGAACGGCCAGTGGCAAAAAAGGTAGCTAGGGGTTTAAACCAGGTTCTGGGGTGCACAAAACCTCACACTTACCCTACTGTCATCCCAATAAAACAGGACAGTGTAAATAAAGACATCCCCGTCATGAACTATACTCTAACCAACAAGGCAGCATTAATAGGCAATATAAGTAAAACATAAAGATGCTCAGGTATATATAAATACAAAAATCAATAGCCTAGAAACGCACAAAGAAGGTTCTCAATGATTTGACAGAAGAGCGGACAGCTGTGGACCCTATGATGACGTCTACATAAAGCTCAAAAGGACGGTGACGTTTGATGTGTGTCTGCAATCATGTCTTGTCGTGCCCTCATTGATTTATTCTCTTGTTGCTAAAGTTGACAGTTTGGTTTTCGAAGTTATATTCCTTTACGGTATCAGTTATTTTGTAGTTAAATACGGCATTAGAACAAATATTGGGTTTAATTTAATTTTCACAATAACATCTGCTTTTAAAATGTATTTTGTTGAAAAAAGCAAGATTGTCTTTGCCCCTTTAATTTGTTTTCCCATCGGAATTTATTCGTACACTCTAATGTATATGGTTTGAAAGGAGTTTAGCAAATTATATATGTTTTTGATAGATGTGTCGATCGTCTTTGTCAATGAGACAATAATAAACCTATAATATATACTTAATCTATAATTTTAAACATATACATTGTTGCTTTGATAATCAGATTAGTAAAGATCAATCACCGTTTTTGTTTTACTTTAACTGTATGCATCACCATCTATCAGTCGTATCAGGACTCTAAACCTCGGTTGTTTAAACCAGACCGCGGTCACAAAACGCGGCTTTAAAAATGTTCAGAATTATATTCATGCAAACAGGCTCTTTAGCTGCGCTTGACGAAGTGCCATCCGTATCTTTAGTTGTAATTAAAATTAATATATTATATAGATGGATAGATATGTTTATTGATTTAAACTTTAACAGTTTCTCATCATTACATACATAATTTGTAATACATAATTATAGTCAGATGACAGATTACTGATATTTCTATACACTAACTTGTAGATCAACTGTCAATGCATATAATCTGTAATTAATCATATATCATATCAATCACACATTTTAATCAATAATCAAAGGTTATTAAAAATATATATATAAAAAATAACAATTTATACGAGAATGTACTTGAATATGTTTTAAGAAATAATATTTGGAATAGAACATCTGACAGTAAACGCCTCTAACAAATATTTAAGTCTTTCCTCTTTAAAGATTTAATCATATTTAGCCTTTGTATGTAATATTTTCTGATATATTTCTTTCTATGTCATTATAAGCTGCAAATTAAAACATATTCGACAAACTCGTTCATTTCTTTCAATCCTATGGCTTGCATAACGACCTGTCTCAATTCTTAAGTTATGTTAAGATAAACGTAATTTAGTAAAAACAATTCGTACTCTTTTAGTACATTAAATATTTAGATAAGTTTCATATCCAAAATCATCTTTTGCATGTTTATAAAAACTTAAATGTTAATACTTTTTCTTTTTTTCTTGTAGATCAATGTTCCATTTTTGAATTAAGCAATCCACCAACCCCTGTTTAAAGCTAGATAAAAACTGTTGATGGTTCACCCTTAAAGGATCATAGCATATATGCATGTACATGTTGAAGCATTCTATACTGAATAAAGTTCTAAAATTGTAATATTACCATCAGTCAACATACAATATGGTTTGTTGGGTATGAAACGTTTTTGACAATTACAAGTATTACTTGTTTTTTAACAATAGACTGAATTGTAATTATGTTCTTGTTAGGTTGTCAACTCCTCCGGTAAATAAGGACTACTAGACATAGTCTCCATTTCTGAAATAAGTAACACAAAATTATATGGTTTGCATTCTTCATACTTCTGTTATTGGTCGTCTTAATATATAACACATATATGGATGACAAAATATAACAGTCTAGGAATTAATGCTAAATGTATTGACTTATATACGTTCTCCACTGTTAGATAAAATTAATTAAATATTGAACATTAGGGATTGTAAAACTACTGAAACATTGATGTATGTCTGACAAAACACTGTATTATATTAAATAAATGTATTTAATGTGAAAGGTTTCTGGATATAACAACATCGACTTTCTTTGAAACTCTCTCAAAATATGTAAGAGATGCCATAGTTATTACGGTAGTAAATGGCATGAAATCTTTCAGAAAATGTTAGATCTTAAAGTTGAACTAAACAATTCACCTCTTGCGAACTTTTAGAATCATCAACTTATATATGCGTGCTAACTAACAATGTCTGGAATTCTGTCATTGGCTTTTTTCTGTGAAGGTCAAGGTTTGAACATCATACGTATATATGCATTTAAAAAAGATTAATATTGTACCCGGAAATGTCATTACACCTCTAATTACTTTTGTTTTACCGTGACTTAGGCTAATGGCCATTTTACGTCGTGGGTTCATAACCTTTATTAATGATATGCGACATTTAAAAGTGGGTTTAACAGTCGAACAGGAAATGTAGATTTAAGAGAACACAGCTAACCAAAAACACGCATTACAACAAACAACAATTGCAGTTTTATTAAGAAGCACGGCATGGGTTGAAATGATCAGTGGCAAACATGCCGTTGGGGTTTTAAACCAGGTTCTGGGGTGGATCATACCTCACCCTTACCCTATTGTTATCCCAATAGGACGGGACAATGTAAATAAAGTAGATGAAATCGCAAATGTTCAATAAGTGGAAGGGGACGGATGTACACTTTAATAGACAAACAAACAAAACAAATGAAACAACGCTTTTCCCACCAGTTTTGCACAAACATATTTAAAACCAGGTTCTAGGGTGCACCAAAACTCACACTTACCCTACCGTCAACGCAATAAAACGGCACAGTGTAAACAAATAAATCCCCGCCATGAACTATTCTAGTGTTTTAGTTTATTTTTTAAGTCTAGTACCAATTGTGGGGTCGCATGATTAGTTTCAATGTGACCTGTCAATGTCATGTAATTTTAATGTATTAGACACATTGCTACTAACCCGCTGGCTTAGTTTGTACCAACACACATTACATTTTATTATAAGTATCCCAAAGATGTGTGGATACTAGGATTTGAATGGTAACACTGTCTCTTTGATGACATTTATTTTGACTGATATAGTTTTGCAACCACGCCTTTAGATGCTGCACAAATTGACCTACACTATCGCCGTATGACCACACGTACACAACGCATTTGAAATATTGCAAATATTTAATAAGAATGCAATAAAAATACCAGTAACCGTAGACTACCTCCTGGCAGTTTAATAATTATATATTTGCTGAGATATGTTATCAATATTTTCTAATTATCTTTCTCTAAACAACCCTATTTATTCTTTGAATAAGAATAGTGTAAGAAACCCAGAAATATGTCCCGATCATTTCTTCTTTTATTGCTGATAACTAAATCCTTATCAACAACAACAACAGCAACACAAACAAGCAAACAAATGTATTCATTCAGTTTGATATATATTACATGAATACATGACGTTATATATATGTATATATATATATATATGTTACAATTGGTTTGGCTTAAATATGCACGGAAATACGTAGGCATATACAACGTTTTATATTCAGCATTGCAAACATACCCAAATACAATGATTTATACTTTACAGTGGGAAGTTACAATTTTAATATTCCAGCTACTTCATTACATACATTCGTAATTTCTTAACCTAATAATACAAAAAGTATGCAACAAATAAGTGATTATACTAATGATTCTGGTCAACATTAAAATAATCATAAATTCAAACAAAAAAACCCACATTATACATGTTATATAGATACATAATTCATTAAATCATTTAAATAAATGTTATATATTCACATACATTTATGTATTTGTTATTGTATTTATTATCTATTAACATTGACGTATATGTTGTGTATACATTATGAAATCGGTTGTTGATTTGATGTATGCTTTAAGATATAAGTTAATTCCGTTCAAAAGAGAGAGAACATAATAATTATACACATCGTATTTTCATGAGATATTTCGCCATCATCAAATTTCGAATACTGAATTATGTTCTAAATTTTACAAAAATGATGAAAATAATCCAATAGAAACCACAGCACACAATGACACAGTATATGTCTTCTCAAACCCAAAGATTAAAACGTAGTCAACAACAGTTATACTGCAACCAATCCGAGTTTTCTTCTATTGTCAATGTAAATATACGCTATTGCTGATTGATAAAAATGAACGTATAGCTGTACAATTTGGAAGTATTTTGTATGTGATGTTAAGAAAAATAAGTACAGCTTGCATTTTCAAAGGAGAAAATAAGGTTTCTACTTAGCAAAATTTAGAACCCAGCATTTCAGTTGTCATTGAAAATCAACAAAATGAATTCCGCACATTATGTGGTCCCATCTTAATTCAATTAAGCGATGGGAAAGCTTATATTAGCAGGATTTTATAACTGATATTTCGACAATAAAGCATGTTTAATAACATTTTTGACTGAACAAAATGCGACAACCTGTTTAATATTACCTATTAGTTGTTTTCATTTTACAATATGCAAACGTTTTAAACCGAAATTAAGTTTTATTATTTCATACCCCAGCCAACTCCGTTTTCGTTTGTTGGAGAAAATTGTGGATAAGGTATGCAAGTTAATACACGTAAATGGGATTTACATATATTTCATTCCGTTGAGTTTTCGTTGAAAAATAAAGCTTTTAGTTCTGCTGGTTATGACAGACTAACATTGTTGCACATTTATTCATTACATGATTGTTTTTCTTTAAATCAACAAAAAAGTAAAAACACATTTGTAGTACGTTTTTATCAGCCAATTAATCTGTCCAATGTTTACAATTGTTTTGTAAGGTATAACAAAAATAAGTATAAAAGTCGAGCAGAAACTGCAGCTTTCACAGAACACAGTAAACCCAAAAGGACAAACATGAATGGCAATGTTAACAAAGAATAAAGGCATATGACGTCACAAACACAAAAAGGGTTGACAATAGGACTACCGCCTTGGAACGGCCAGTGGCAAAAAAGGTAGCTAGGGGTTTAAACCAGGTTCTGGGGTGCACCAAACCTCACACTTACCCTACTGTCATCCCAATAAAACGGGACAGTGTAAATAAAGACATCCCCGCCATGAACTATACTCTAACCAACTAGGCAGCATTAATAGGCAATATACGTAAAACATAAAGATGCTCAGGTATATATAAATACAAAAATCAATAGCCTAGAAACGCACAAAGAAGGTTCTCAATGATTTGACAGAAGAGCAGACAGCTGTGGACCCTATGATGACGTCTACATAAAGCTCAAAAGGACGGTGACGTTTGATGTGTGTCTGCAGTCATGTCTTGTCCTGCTCTCATTGATTTATTCTCTTGTTGCTAAAGTTGACAGTTTGGTTTTCGAAGTTATATTCCTTTACGGTATCAGTTATTTTGTAGTTAAATACGGCATTAGAACAAATATTGGGTTTAATTTAATTTTCACAATAACTTCTGCTTTTAAGATGTATTTTGTTGAAAAAGCAAGATTGTCTTTGCCCCTTTAATTTGTTTTCCCATCGTAATTTATTCGTACACTCTAATGTATATGGTTTGAAAGGAGTTTAGCAAATTATATATGTTTTTAATAGATGTGTCGATCGTCTTTGTCAATGAGACAATAATAATTCTATAATATATACTTAATCTATAATTTTAAACATATACATTGTTGCTTTGATAATCAGATTAGTAAAGATCAATCACCGTTTTTGTTTTGCTTTAACTGTATGCATCACCATCTACCAGTCGTATCAGGACTCTACACCTGGGTTGTTTAAACCAGACCGCGGTCACAAAACGCGGCTTTAAAAATGTTCAGAATTATATTCAAGCAAACAGGCTCTTTAGCTGCGCTTGACGAAGTGCCATCCGTATCTTTAGTTGTAATTAAAATTAATATATTATATAGATGGATAGATATGTTTATTGATTTAAATTTTAACAGTTTCTCATCATTACATACATAATGTGTAATACATAATTATAGTCAGATGACAGATTACTGATATTTCTATACACTAACTTGTAGATCAACTGTCAATGCATATAATCTGTAATTAATCATATATCATATCAATCACACATTTTAATCAATAATCAAAGGATATTAAAAATATACATATAAAAAATAACAATTTATATGAGAATGTACTTGAATATGTTTTAAGAAATAATATTTGGAATAGAACGTCTGACAGTAAACGCCTCTAACAAATATTTAAGTCTTTCCTCTTTAAAGATTTAATCATATTTAACCTTTGTATGTCATATTTTCTGATATATTTCTTTTTATGTCATTATAAGCTGCAAATTAAAACATATTCGACAAACTCGTTCATTTCTTTCAATCCTATGGCTTGCACAACGACCTGTCTCAATTCTTAAGTTATGTTAAGATAAACGTAATTTAGTAAAAACACTTCGTACTCTTTTAGTACATTAAATATTTAGATAAGTTTCATATCCAAAATCATCTTTTGCATGTTTATAAAAACTTAAATATTAATACTTTTTCTTTTTTTCTTGTAGATCAATGTTCCATTTTTGAATTAAGCAATCCACCAACCCCTGTTTAAAGCTAGATAAAAACTGTTGATGGTTCACCCTTAAAGGATCATAGCATATACGCATGTACATGTTGAAGCATTCTATACTGAATAAAGTTCTAAAATTGTAATATTACCATCAGTCAACATACAATATGGTTTGTTGGGTATGAAACGTTTTTGACAATTACAAGTATTACTTGTTTTTTAACAATAGACTGAATTGTAATTATGTTCTTGTTAGGTTGTCAACTCCTCCGGGTAAATAAGGACTATTAGACATGGTCTCCATTTCTGAAATAAGTAACACAAAATTATATGGTTTGCATTCTTCATACTTATGTTATTGGTCGTCTTAATATATAACACATATATGGATGACAAAATATAACAGTCTATGAATTAATGCTAAATGTATTGACTAATATACGTTCTCCACTGTTAGATAAAATTAATTAAATATTGAACATTAGGGATTTTAAAACTACTGAAACATTTATGTATGTCTGACAAAACACTGTATTATATTAAATAAATGTATTTAATGTGAAAGGTTTCTGGATATAACAACATCGATTTTCTTTGAAACTCTCTCAAAATATGTAAGAGATGCCATAGTTATTACGGTAGTAAATGGCATGAAATCTTTCAGAAAAATGTTAGATCTTAAAGTTGAACTAAACAATTCACCTCTTGCGAACTTTTAGAATCATCAACTTATATATGCGTGTTAACTAACAATGTCTGGAATTCTGTCATTGGCTTTTTTCTGTGAAGGTCAAGGTTTGAACATCATACGTATATATGCATCTAAAAAAGATTTAATATTGTACCCGGAAATGTCATTACACCTCTAATTACTTTTGTTTTACCGTGACTTAGGCTAATAGCCATTTTACGTCGTGGGTTCATAACCTTTATTAATGATATGCGACATTTAAAAGTGGGTTTAACAGTCGAACAGGAAATGTAGATTTCAGAGAACACAGCTAACCAAAAACACGCATTACAACAAACAACAATTGCAGTTTTATTAAAAAGCACGGCATGGGTTGAAAATAGTACTACCGCCTTGAAATGGTCAGTGGCAAACATGCCGTTGGGGTTTTTAACCAGGTTCTGGGGTGTATCATACCTCACCCTTACCCTATTGTTATCCCAATAGAACGGGACAATGTAAATAAAGTAGATGCAATCGCAAATGTTCAATAAGTGGAAGGGGACGGATGTACACTTTAATAGACAAACAAACAAAACAAATGAAACAACGCTTTGCCCACCAGTTTTGCACAAACATATTTAAAAAGTTTCAAATATACAAAGAAAAGCGATACGGTTTTGGATAAAGCAAAACAAAATGCGTACTAAAATTGCAAACTTTAACGCATTTATAATTTTGCTTACTTACCTAAATATTATTGTGACCCAGATCTACCCTTGGCCTTGCGATATGAAACTAAAAAGCAAGAAATGAAGTTAAATTATTTATGTACATGTATATACATGCATAGACTAAATCATTTTCAGCCATAACGAACTATACAACCCGTCATCGTCTTTATCGACTTTTATATCCACTTTTAATCGGCGACGGGTAATATGCTATTTGAAAGAAAGCTATAGAGCTACTGCCTCGATATTGTCAGTGACACACGTTTATTTGGGAGCCTTTAAAACACTGCTTTGTATGCGTAATATCCCCATGCAGTCAGTTATATCCCTCCTTACAGCATATTGAAATACAAACATGGTAATAATACTGTCCAAAATAGATCACTAAGCCTTCTTAAAGAAACTAACCCGCCAAATAACGACACAATAACATTAAAAAGACGTTTATCAAAACTCTATCCAGATGTTCAGGTCACATAATAATGCTTATGTGCCGATTAAAAGTATAGTTTCTTCACGAGTTCGTAAAATATCCGTGAATGCATATGCATGAAATGAATTATGAGTTGGTAAGACTTAATTCGACGCGCCAGATTTGGGGTTTGACTTTGCTGGTTAAAGCCGTTTATATTGTGTCTTAAGAGTTTGGATTCTCAAAATATTCAAGTTTTATATATATATATATATATATATATACCTCGTCATCAGTAGGTTGAGCAAAGGTTTATATCTGTTTTCAAATTTGCCTGTTGATGGCGGGACAGCTACTTTAAGAGTCGCCTTTTTAAACTATGTTATATTACACATGTGCGAGAATCAAAACACATTTTAACTATATTATGAATCACAATCAGACTAACCTGTTTGTCTGGTAGCTCATTTCCAAGCTTTGATTTCCATGTTAAATGTATCGAGGTTTCTAATTCTGAAGTAGAAAGTTGTTTTAATATAGTGCTTTGCTCTTTAAAAAGTAACAAATAATCCAGCAGGATACAGATATCATACGAGTAAAAGTAGTTCGTGTCAATAAGAGTACTATGAAAGCTACCATACAAGTCCGTATAATGTTATGTGGCAGTTCGTTTATTTATCTTCGTTATAAGGTTTTGTAAAAAAGAACAGAAACTTAGAAAAAACCTAAAGAATCAGGAAACTATGAGTTTTCCAAATTGGCCAATATACACAGTATCAGACTTTTAAATTAATGTCAAATAGAACTTGAGATTGTGTTTGTCTTGCCTTTGCCAAGTCAAAAAGCGTATATCTAAAATGTATATATTAAATTAACATTGTACTGTGACCAGATTCAATATCATGTTTAACTTCAATATGACATTTAACTGTTAACCAAATGAGAGTCTAGTCTGTTCTAAGGGATACATACAACACTGTTCCAACAAATTTGCTATTGTAGGTATTGAACTACAGTTTACAGAGACATACTGTTTCCTATAAACTTGATTTCGACCAGCTCATGACAACATCAATATGAGTCCTACACATTCAAACGGGATTATGAACACCGTGGCATTATATTAAGTACTACATAGTTGATATATGAAGAAGAACACAGTTTAAAGGTGACGACAACCACCAATGCGACTTAACCATTACCCACTTACATTATAACTAAAAGGCATCTTTCTTACTAAATATGTTCTCTATCGCTTCAATCGATTTGTTATTATATGTCATATTTCTTGTATTATATCTTTGAAAAACAATATGTTCAAACCAACTCCAACAGTGAAAATTGGGTACAAAATATGGAGTTTAAAATAATTTATTTCTCAATTATGATTTAATACGTATGTGAAATAATGGTACGAACCTATGTAGAATATACATAATTCGTAAACAAAAGCGATATATTTCAATATATTGAACTAGGTAAAGTAGAACTAGACCTATTGACGGTTGCTTTGATTAATTGGAGATAAATAATAACTAGTGTAGTGTATGACTTGAGACATTTTACGGAAAGCTGGGACTGACAATTGACCAACTGTCAACACAAATGATAATATATTGCTTATTTAAATGACAATATAGAACGAACATTTTAATAAATTAATTTAAAGATCGTAGCACTTAAGATAGTGTATCTTCTCTTATTCTCTTAAACAAGAATACACACATTTTCTTCTTATTAAAATGATCCATTCTTATTGGAGATTAAGCCGACTATGACCTTGACATTTTACCAACTCACCCCAAAAGTAATAGACCGCTTAATTACCATAAAAACAACATACATACAATGTAATTAAAACTGACCAAGTAAGGTAATCTTCTCCAGCGTATGGTCTTACCTGTGGCCAACGTTCCGTGAGACAAGTGTAATGGTAGTGGTGTCCGTGTATGAAAAGATTCAGTGGATTCAAACACATGTTCTGAACTTCGTTGTCTATTGAAATATAAAAAGGGAACCTAAAACTCACATATATGCGTTTCATTATTTGTTATTGTTAAGACGGAATGGACAACCAGCTATGTAATACAAAACAGAATACTCTGTTTCTCAATATAAATAACATTATATGCAAACGATGAAAATACACTTTATTCTGGTCTATTAAAAATTCAGGAGACGTGCTTGATAGCATTTGCAATAAATGACAAAGAAATATAAAAAGATCGGACAGGGAAAGTAGCATTCAAGGAGGACAGTAAACCACAAAACACAGAAACAAACACGCAAACAGACAAACAAGAAGGCAAAATCAATAATAAATGCAAACGACATCACAAACACAAAAAGGGTTGACAATAGGGCTACCGCCTTGGAACGGTCAGTGGCAAAGTAGGCCACTTGGGTTTTTTAGTGGTGGACTTGCAAGATAAATAATTGCAACAGCTGCATCTCTTAGTATTGCACTTATGAATAGAGGGAAACACCCTGCGCTGTGAATGAACTAAATGATTTCTGAAAGGAGACAATGAAAGGAGAAATGATTTCAAGTTTCACCTATAAGTACTTCTCTTCACTATATACAACTTTACCACATCACCTTATCTATATAATTTTGCAACGCAATACATGTATAGTGGTTGCCTCATTTACAGTTCGCCACTGACCGAACAGATGGCGGACCCTTTGATGACGTCTACCTAAATACTTATAGGACGGTAGCGTATGATGTTTGGTCTTTAATCTAGTATTGTCGCACCCTTAACGGTTTGTTTTCTTGTTGCTATGTCATCTGTGAGGCCACTGAGTACTTACTTTGCGGCTTTCCAGGCTTTTCTTTTTTTATATTTTATATACATGATCATGTATGTGTTTTACTTATATTGCCTATTAATTCTGCCTTGTTTGTTAGAGATTATAACCTGGTGGGGATATCTTTATTTACACTGTCCCGTTTACTGGGATGGAACCAGGGTAAGAGTGAGATCTGGTGCCCCCTAGAACCTTGTTTAAACCCCTCAGCTTCCATTTTTGCTACTAACCCTTCATATGCGGTAGCCCTATTGTCAACCCGTTTGTGTTTGTGATGTCTTATCTCGCCTTTTATTCATTTTTAAATTTTCTTTGTTTCTTTGTGTCTTTGTGTCTTTGTGGTTGACTCTCGTCCTTAAATGCTACTATTCCTGTTCGACTGTTTCTACTTTTACACATTTTAAACGTTATATTGTTAATATTTGAGTTGATTGCAAAAATTTTCATACGTGTAACTAGACATAGTAATGGAAAGACTTACGCTCTGGTGTGATTGTTAGCCAGGTACCGCATTCGTCGGACACGCATGCACATTGCTACAACAACTGCTACTACGAATAACACCACTATTGTGCCTGATGCTATCCCGACATACATTAGGGTACTGTTGTCTTTTGGAGCTTCAATCACCCTATACAATACACCATACACATACACCAAACAGTTATTATATTCGGGTATACCCATAAAAAAGACAATATTTCAGATGAATTATGGGGTTTTGCTTTAATGTAAATAGTATTTTATCAACCGACATACCTGCCCCTCCATCTTTTGATATATATTTACATTCATGATGATATTAACATTGTGGAATATAATCTAAGTATATGAAAGCGACAATAAGTTAAAGGGTGTTATGACACGTTTCAATCGACACACGGCACTATTTAAATTTGTACCGATCATTAAAAGTGGACTTTATTTTATAATCCTTGTATCTTTTTGACTTTACACCTGCTTGGAAATAATAAAATAAAAGGTAATAATATGCCGAGCTTTTGTCTTCGTTATTCAACCATATTTTAAAGTAGGCCATTTGAACAAAATAATCAGTAATTCTTAATATGGAAACAAATATTATTAATAATTAACAGACATGATGCAATCTATATAGAAAACAAAGCGTGGTATAAAAACAAATCATGATAGCCGTGGGTCACTTTGTTTAAAAACACAGTAGATGTTATTTCCTTAGTTGAAAGGTATACCGGCACTTACTTGCATTGTGGCTTATTGTTCTTTACAACGCATTCCGATCTACCAGAACAGTTGTAGAAGGAGCCAAATGCACTGCAAAGTCTTGTATTGGCAGTCAGTATCACTGTATTATGTTGTAAACAATATTAGCAAAGTTATCCTTGCAATAGTTAAAGCAAAGGACTTAGCAAATAAAGTTAAATCAAAAAGAAAGTAACACCCATTAAGTGAAATTGGCAAATGGAAATTAAAACCATTCCTACAGGTACCTACACGTTTATGTTACATACATAAAGTACAGGGCAAATGTCAGTACTTTAATCAACAATCGTCGCAATTTGTGTAATACAATTGTAGTTTCATAAAAGAATGATTTCTCTCACTATTTATAAGAAAGGCAAACATCGTCGAGATGTAAAATTATATTAAACGGGATGATGCACTATTTTCAAACAATGTTTATTCAAAGGACTCTGAACAACCTGACAAAAGTTGAAATAATTATCAAAATGCCATAAAAAATAAAGAGG
This sequence comes from Cyrtodaria siliqua, assembly GCA_037043455.1. NCBI lineage: Eukaryota > Metazoa > Mollusca > Bivalvia > Adapedonta > Hiatellidae > Cyrtodaria > Cyrtodaria siliqua. The sequence continues at coordinate 190,013 of JAWPHD010003109.1, read as the reverse complement.
TATGAGCCATTGAAATTGTTCAAAGAAACACAAATGGAGGCGGCCATCTTTAACGATGACGTCATCGCGCCTTTTTACCACATATGGCATACTGATTAAATGTCTTTTAAAGAAAAGAACAGCGCTGGAAATAAGAAAATAAGCATACAGTTTATACATTTTACATCTGAATATTTATTTTTAATCAGTTTGAAGTGATTTTCTTTGCTTTATAATATATTTTGTCAATATGCCATACAGAGTAAAAGGCGCGATGACGACATCGTTCCAAGATGGCCGCCTCCATTTATGTTCTTTGCAAATTTTCAATAGGGCATATCTCATTTAACTTTAATGACATTTTGATAATTCTTTCAGCTATTTTAAGGTTGTCCGAGCCCTTTTAAATAAATCGTGTTTGAAAATACCACATCAACCCCTTTAACAGTCCTAGAGATAACACATAAGTTACAACTGACCTGGAGCTCCCAATGAATCAACCAATGACATGCTTATGATATCCACCGTCTGGTTTCGAAACTCGACAATCCCACTAGCAGCCAATGATGAAGATGCAGATATCACTTCTCCAACATCACCTTCTGTGTCATCAATAAGTATGTCCATGTCTACAATCAGAGGGCCCTCTCTGAAAGATGATGTAATGACTTTTAAGCATTTGATGATTCATCGTCAATTTTCATATGAATTTTATTGGTTGTAACATATTTGATTTAAACATGTTTATATATATATAATAAAATCTATTTTATTTTGCCGCAAACTTTCGGTTGTTTTACCAACCTTATTCATGGCGAAACTATTACAATATAATATATATATGGGCGCAGTACATTGTTAATCGGATTGGAAAGAAAACACAAATGTTATAAGAATTGTTCAACTTTGATTTTTCATTACGTGGTTCGAGTATTAACTTCCATACCCCATCCAACTCCTTCTCCAAGAAGCGAAAACGGGGTTGGCTGGAATATGAAAAAAAACAACTTAATTTCGGCTTAAAAAAATAAACTGGTTATCGCATTTTTTCAGTAAATAATGTGTTTAAACATGTTTTATTCTCGAAATATTCGTTTTAAAATCTTGCTAATATAGGCTTTCTCTTCGCTTAATGGAATTAAGACGGGACCACGTAATGATTAGAAGCTGCATATATCAGCCGATATTATTTAAAAAAGTATGAAAGGACACATTTGAAAATCTTCAAACACGATAAATACAAAAAATAGTCGCATGTTGCAGTTATGTTTATTTATAACGTATAAACTACTCTACATTAGCTTAGTTTACCTGATATCTCTTATCTGTATTAACATGTTTATATCAGTAAACTGTCTGTATGCCTCCAAAAACTGAAAACACGTAGAAGTGAATATATAACATGCATTTTAAAATTACAAACAAAGACGGAATATACAACTACACGTACATGGTACGTACATGGTACTTAGCCAAATAAAAACAATACGCATTTATATATGATAAGTTGGGATAAATTATTTAAAGAAATAATGTGTTTATAAAATATGTCTATAGTTATTATTTAATATACAATTACCGTATCGGTCAGTTCGAACTTAATTGTGGAATACACAATCATAACGTCCAAGTTTGTTCCTTCCTCGAGGATGTTGTCCATGATTAATTTCATAGAAATCTGTGTTTTGTTTGCTAAAATTACAATAAAAAAGCAACAGTGAGCATTTATTTTTTTATTCGTTTGACCAGTAAACAACTAAGTTTGGTGCAGATTGACAATTAAGTACTAAACACTCTAAACTGCAGCGGAATTGTCATTTGATATTATGTAGCCCAATAAGACGAGGATTTAAACAAGTTTATTTATATTGATTACATTTCTATGGGTGAAAGATTGTGATTTCTCAGTGAAAGAATGTAAATACTCGATAAATATTATTTTAAAATGGATATGACGTCGAGTTATGGCGTCAATAACACGTTGCTGTCGACGTCGATGTCATCCACCGATAACAATCAATAAAGCAAATAATTTCGAACCATACTTAAACTGATTTGAATTGTAATTCATATATTATTTAATTGCTGGGTTCGATTATAAGAAAATCCTTCACTCGATGGTAGCCGTGTTTTTTTTTTTCACACTCTCGCATACGCTTGTTCATGAACAGAATCTCGTGAATGATTTCCCCTGCACTGAACAAAATGTCTAAGTATGAACTTTTGTATCTTATCTAAATTTCTTATTTTTAATATATTTTAAAATAGATATATGATAAGTATTTTGTTTTGACCCATAATTTGTAAAACATTTATTTTTTGTTTAAATTGTTACATCTTTTGAGAGTTACCCTCCCTTTATATGAAAACATGAAATGTACTGATGAAACACATAACATGAGTCAAAGATCGTTTAAAGGTATAAAATTCTTCAAATTGGTTGGAATAATAGAAAAAACATAAACATTTGACCCATTTATCGCAGATTTTCCGTCTATAAAAAAATGAAATATGGATAATCTTAAATTACCTCTCTTTAAACTGAATATTGTTTGAAATTCAAGTAACTGTAATTCAGCGTTATCATTAAATATTTCGAAATTTCTTTTGCAAACGCATTTGTAGTGGTAATGCTAGTAAAACATGATGTCAAAATAATTTTAACTGGCATATTTTAGAATTAGGAACATCGAAAGCTTCACTAATTTGAAGTACTTCATAAAATCCGTTATACCCAGTTGTACAAGTGTTATAACTTATTTCTAAGAAAACACATTGACTTAAAAGTTTTAAACTATGTTCATGCAATCAGAGCAACCGATTTACACTCGTTTTTTTTGCAGTTTAACCGTATCTGTAATCAAGCTTAAAATACACTAAACAATGAGAATATTATTGACATATTCTTAGCAATTTAGTTTGTGTATATTTGATCCCAGCAGGTAAATAAACTCTATGTTTTATTAATTTCCGTACACATAATATACATATACATCATTACGAACAATTATCATTATGAGTATCAGTTCGTTAACGTATGTGTCATAACTTTAAATGCATTAGCTTATACAAACGTGTGTGCGTCTGCATGTCTACGACACGCCTCTGCGCTTTAAAAAGAAATATAAAAGGATCGGACAGGGAAAGTAGCATTCAAGGAGGACAGTAAACCACAAAACACAGAAACAAACACGCAGACAGACAAACAAGAAGGCAAAAGCAATAATAAATGCAAACGACATCACAAACACAAAAGGGTTGACAATAGGGCTACCGCCTTGGAACGGTCAGTGGCAAAGTAGGCCACTGGGGGTTTAAACCGGTTCTAGGGTGCACCAAACCTCACACTTACCATACTGTCATTACATTAAAACAGGACAGTGTAAATAAAGAAATCCCCGCCATGATCTAATCTCTAACCAACAAGGCAGCAACTTGCACATATTTATATAAATGTACACAAATTATGTAAGTTCGCGAAACGTTCCCGTGTAAAGTTATTGAGGGAAACGTTCATATAGCGCGAAATAAGTTTGCAGGAATACAAACAGTCAACACATTTTAAAGATATGTAAATATAAAATATTTAAAGATATTTATGGAGGTTCTAAAACAATTTCACAAAAGGCGCTATATACATTTACAATGTGAGCTGTGTACTCGTTTTGCCGCAACGTTTCCAGCAAATAACCTTTTGCGAACGTGTCGCGAACTGTCGTAACTTGTGTATAAATGTATTGATGACGTTATAAAAATGGCTACCACCTGAAGAAGAGAAATTACTAGAGAAATTACAATGCAATTGCGGAAAAATATCACTTTAAAAGAATGTATTTGTTATTCTCTCTCTCTCTCTCTTTGTCTCTTTCAATACAAATTGTCACGATAATGTTGACTGAATTACTAAAACCACAATTTGCAGTTGTTGCAAATATAATACAATTACGAGAAACATACCTGGAATTTCGTCAATGTGATCATCTGTATCATCTAGAAATAAAACATAAACAATTTACAATAGCAATGCTTGATAGGGAGACAATAATAGAAACAAAGTAAATTAATCACATGACGAAACTTATAAATAGAAAATTCCCGACACTAAGGCCAACAACTGAGCTATTTGAATCAAAAGTAGATATAAAAGTCGAACAGGAAAAGTAGCATTCAAGGACGACGGTCAACCGCAAACACACACAGAAACAAACAGCGACTTTAAAGATGAATAAAAGGCAAGACAAGACGTCACAAACACAAAAGGGCTGGCAATATGGCTACCTGCCTTGGAACGCAAGTCTTATTCCAGAACTCGAGTATAGATATATAAAAAATAACAAGACTCCGACTTCGTTTAATGTATTTCCTAGTAAATGTTTGACCTATGTAAAAGCTAAAATTTCAAACCAGTTTTATTGTATTAACATGTTTAGCATTTACTTAATAATGTATTACGAATACGCATGTATGTTCTTAAAGCAACTGTTTAAACTGTGAACATTAATAGTTATGTGTTGTTATATTGCATCAATAATAAGACAAACAATTGCAAACTTCAGTGAACATTTTAGTGGCAAAAAGGCTTTAAAAGGTTTCAAACCAAGTTGCAGTATGCACCGAATTTCACTGTTACGTATTGCCATCCTTATTAAACTGGACTGTGTAAATACGGATATCCTCGCCGGACTGTATCCTCTACCAAATAAGGCAGCATTAATATGAGATATAAGCAAAGCACACGGATAGTTTTGTATATATGAATATAAGATATAGGCATATAAAAAGACACAACGTAAGTACTCAGTGACGTGGCAGAACCCAGAGCAATAAGATTTTTCGTTTATAATATACAATTAAAACAATAGGTCATATTCCTTTGAATTATAGTTACCCATTTTGTATCCAGTGTCACCAGAAATGCTAGTAAACCCTCTAAGACAGTCACAAGCGAAGCCACCCGGTATATTACGACAGCCTGTGTTGGGGACATCAGAACAGTTATGTGTGCTATGGACACACTCATTTACGTCTGTTTCGCATCCTATTCCGGTCCAAGTGGGCAGACATAAACAGTTACCGTATATAGGGTCACATGACTGTTTCGTATCGATGGCATGGCTATGATGGCAAGGACACACGTTGCTGCAGTTAATTCCGTATGTATTTGGTCTGGAACAATCTGTACGTTTATAATAGTTGTCTGTTAATTATAAAGTACATTGCATCAAGGAGGCACGATTACAAAAGTCGGATGAAGATGCGTTATCTGTGTATAGCAAATCTGAATAAGTTAGGAATATTTAGTAGAAAATAAGCAAGATCGTGTCTGGTAGTGAATTAAGCACAGAAATTAGCATAGATGTTGAACTGTGTGTAAACGTGTTTAGGAAATTGATATCAATTATACTGTTGAACATCAAAAATACTTGGTATTAAATATTAAATTGAACTATTATTCGTGATGTTTAATTATAAACAGTTTAAAGACAACATCATATACTGTCTGATGAAGTGATCTAGGTTTATTACTGGTGTCTTTAGTTCGTGGTACAGTGCGGACCTACGGTGCCATTGCATTTGGTGCCGTAGTTTCTTAAGGATAATTGTTGTTTTTTTATTTAGAAACTGAGCTTAAATAACGGTTGATCAGAATAATTCACAATAGCAAGGAAAGGCCAGTCCTGGTGGCATGTGTTTAGTATGGATTTACTTTTATATGCAGGACATTTTAGGAATGTGTCAAATAGTCTTGCGGTAAGTTTGAATACAGTGTCTTATAGAAAGACACAAATGGATTAAGCCCACTGGGACGGTGGCGTTTGATGTTTGTCCATGATCTTTCTTGTCGTGCCCTTAATAGTTTATTCTCTTACTGCTCTGGCTTCTGCAAAGTCATTGAGTACCTTCATTGTGGCTTTCTAGGCTATTGTTTTTTTGTATTATATTTACACGAGCATATTTGTGTTTTACTTATATTGCCTATTGATGCTGCCTTGTTGGTTATAGATTAGATCATGGCGGAGATTTCTTTATTTACACTGTCCTGTTTTAATGGGTTGACGGTAGGGTAAGTGTGAGGTTTGGTGCACCCTAGAACCGGTTTAAACCCCCAGTGGCATACTTTGCCACTGACCGTTCCAAGGCGGTAGCCCTATTGTCAACCCTTTTTGTGTTTGTGATGTCGTTTGCATTTATTATTGCTTTTGCCTTCTTGTTTGTCTGTTTGCGTGTTTGTTTCTGTGTTTTGTGGTTTACTGTCCTCCTTGAATGCTACTTTCCCTGTCCGATCTTTTTTATATTTCTTTACAGACTGGTGTGAAATAGTGTCTCAAAATTTGGAATAGACATAATTGCTAACTCAGAACAAATACAAACCGAAAGTCAATATTAGTGATTATGATCGACCTTTGGTATTTCTTTATAGTACACATGGCAGTGTTTCTATGTAGATAGTTTTAATAGTGATCTTATTGTTTATGTCGAGTTTATTTCTGTGGTGTAGCTAGTTTGTGAGATAAAAGCAACATAGTATCCATAAATATATTACATACATGAGGAAATAGGTCAAAGTGAAACTGCATGGTATATTAGCAGTGAATTACTCAGTTTGCAAGTATTGTTTTAGTTTCATTGCATTAGCAGTTACACCTTTAACGTAACTACGCTAAACGCACATACGTAACATTATGTTTACTTACCAGGCTATAATTCATGGCACTAAAAGTACATTAAATGATTAATCCCATGAACTCTAATTGAACCAAACTGTCTGTGCTTTACAATAACAATAACTTAAGCAACATGGCTTGTGAACAGTTATTTTGAAATGTATTACAGTAGAGGGACTACATGCAGTAAAGAATTTTGTTTTAAAATAAGTGTTTTAAAATAAGTAAAAAATACAAATATATACATGTATATATAAAATGTGTTAAGGGTGATATCGAAGTTGCAGAATGTTTGTTTTCTAATTATTATTTGCTGCAAATAAATACAGTGTATTTGTCAGGCTGTTAGCTATTATTTGTTATCTATTGACAATACATTACAACAAAAAACACATACCAGAAAAATAACTATCTTTTGCTTTAACTGATATTGTTGCAAAAAATGCATAACCATAATGAATATGCACGTCTTAAAGCTGTTTGTATACGAATTGAGATATGAACAAAATATTACGTGGTCCAAGTATTAACTTTCATACCCCATCCAACACCTTCTCCAAGTAGCGAAAACGGGGTTGGCTGGGGTATGAAATAAAACCTTAATTTCGTCTTAAAATGTTTGCATATTGCAAAATTAATACATCTAATAGGTAATTTGAAACAGGTTATCTCATCTTTTCAGTAAAAAAAATAATTTTTAAACATGTTTTATTGTCGAATTATCCGTTATAAAATCCTGCTAATATAAGTTTCCATTGCTTGCTTAATGGAATTAAGGCGGAACCACGTAATGAGGAGGGTGTAAATTTAAATTAGATGACCAAGTGGGTGTAAAACATTCACCTGATACATGTAGATATGAAACCAGTTAACATGGTTAAATGTACACTTTTATGTAAATGTTATGTTTTGTTAGCTGTGTACCTCAGTAGATACAATGGTAACGGATGAATGTCCTCTATGTATTTTGACATAGGTAATGCATCTGTAAAGTGTGTAATGAATACCCTTTCAGTTAGATGCTACATTCTCAGATAGAAATGTAATAGGCTAAGCAGTTACTAAGACGAGGGTGTTAAGAAACCTGATATTCACAGGAGAGATAACCTAATCGATTTTTTGTTTGTGTTATTGTGGGTCGTAATGTGTGTTTAGTTGTTTTTATCAAATAAATAATAAAATGAAAACGTTCTCTTCGCATGGGGCCACCACTCATATATAGGTGACATGCATATTGAGAGTGTATCCCTAATTACATAGGCGAATCAAGACACACGGGTTGACTATGAATGAAAGAAAATTTTGAAAATAAATGAAATATTTCGAAACTGGAATTTGCATGTTAAGAAGATATTCATTAAATATGATTAGGCAAACTATAATTATTATACAAAATGTTAAACTTGTTTTTAAAATCGTTGTTTTATCATATTAAAAAATACTTGTCAGATGATAGAATACAACATCACGCCATTATTTCCAATATATTAGCAATTAGAAACACTATTAAAACATAAAATAATTGAGTTTAGAACATATTACCATGACAGTCGTTCCAATATCCCTCCTTTCCGGGTAAACAGATACATTCATATGAACCAATCCTGTTGTTGCATTTAGATGTACAGCCTGTATCGTCTTTTTCGAGGCACTCATCAATGTCTAAATCCGAGTAATTGATACACTTTAATACATACAAAGCATTTTTAAGACTTTAGAAATGTGATCGTTTCCAGGCTTAACCTCTACACTGAAGTGAAACACATTTTTAAATATAATTATCTTTAATTAAAATAAAACAACAGCGACAGCGACAACAACAACATTATTAATAATAGAAAAACAACTTATAACAGATACTTTAAAATTATTTTACAACATATCAGTATCAGATCAATGCATTACCTCTACAAATGTCATCAACCTCAGTGTACCCAGTATCACAGGTACACATATGTCCTCCATCGACATTTTCGCAAGTTTGATGTTCTACACAACCATCGGTGCTTGTTGCACATTCATCTATATCCTGGTCACAGTCGTCGCCTTGCCAACCATCTATACATGTGCAACTTCCATCAATGTTGTCACACATAAATGTGTTAGTAGCCGTACAGTTGCATTTAGATGCACAATCTTGACCGTAATGTTTCCTATCACAGGCTATAAATAATATCAAAACAATGCAGTCAGCGGGAGTATATTAAATATACAGTCATGTAGACGGTAGGAAGAGGGAAGTGTATTATGGTATAAACAGCTTGAGGAGAAATTGAGTAAAGATAATGGTATTTTAAATATTGACATAAAATCAGTATGCCATTTTAACTATTTTTTATATGACTCGTCTTAACTTATAAATCATCATGTTGTCAATCTGTGTGCTTAACTGCGTGTTTTGGTTGACTGTTTTCTATGAAGGGTCCAACTTTTTTTTGTTCAACTTTTACACCTACTTTTTCGATTGTTGCTTTGATATATGAAATAAATGATATTGTATAATCAGAAGAATTTCCATCTTAAATAGCAATTTACAGAAATAATGTGTAAAGAAACAAGTCTCAAAATGCGGATAAAGACGTGGGTCAACCAGAACACGGTTAATGTATTGAAATGCGTGTTTCTAAGTTTGAATTGCTTAAATACTTAAGCTATTATACATAAAACAAAACTGTTTCTATTTGAATCTATTCTAAAAACAAACACAAACTTACGATGAACGCGTGTTAATAGCTAATATATTAATTGGTAACATTAGATACAAAACAAATTCTAACAGCAAATGTAGCATTCAAGGATCACAGTTAACCGAAAACACGCACAGAAACAAACGATCTTATCTTTTATACTGTAAAATTTGATGCACGTGGAATAACGTGCATAGGCGGAGCGCTGTGGTCTATTGGTAGAGCGTTGGACCCATGATCCAAAAGTCGTGGGTTCGATTCCGGCCATTGCCATATGCGTTGTGTCCCTGATCAAGACACTTTATCTGCATTGCTTAGTACTGGTTCTACGAAGGAAGACATCGAGAGTGATTCAAATAAGTTCATAGAGCTTTCGTTACAATCGATGTAAAATGAATAAGTTTAAACTAATAACGTGCATAATGCACTGCAGAGACAACTTCTAAGGTAAATCAGAAGGAAACAGATGTAACTTGAATTTGAAGACAACCTACGCTGACATTGTCCTCCACTGGTTTTGAAATAGCCAATGTAACACCGACATGAGTAACTTCCGTTTGTGTTGCTGCAGTTAGAGTTGTCGATACACGGGTATGAGTCTTGATTGCATTCATTAATATCTTCGGCGCATGTACGGCCATGCCAACCAGAAATGCATCCACACGTCCCGTTGACCGGATCACATATCTTAGTGTTTTCCATAACACACGGACATTTCTTGTTACAGTCATCATAATGTCCATATTCGCAATCTATAAAACATATTAAACTGTTGAAATATAACACACATGCATTTTAGACTACGTTTTATTAGTGTTTACATACACTAGTGTATGCAACATTTTATGACGCGTGTAAAAGAACAACACTTTCATTTTAATCCTCCTTTAGCATGTTTAGAGAATCTATATATATAATATATATTTATATATATAGATATACGATTTTTAGCTACCTGTCCAAGGATTGACAAACACCAATGAATATGTGTTTTTTATGCTTTGGGAAAAGAAATGCCGTTTACCAATACTGTTATAAGAATAGGACCGTTGACGTTCAAACCACATTGTTAAGTACACTATATGAACGTTTAATTAAGACAATTGCGATACAGAAGTGTAGCATACCTATACATGATATTCTATCAACGTCAAGTCTTTTGCCAGTAGGACACTTACAGCTGTAACTTCCAACCAGGTCAATACATTCATCAGAGCAAGGATCAGACTCGCATTCGTTGATATCTATGCATTCCACAACATAAAGCAATGCATATTTTACTCAGAAAAGCTGACAATAGGCAAAGACATAATCGAGATATATGTAACAGGTTGACGGCGTTATAAATTAGTTATTGTTGACTAATTTCACGTCTGTCTGTTTGTATATTGTCTCAGTGAAAGAATGATTAGCAGGTAACAATATACATTTAATGCAGTTATACAGTTCTTTAGTAGCCATAATGAAACACGGTTTTCTGTATGGCACACGTATAAAATAAGTAAAAAACCAACTAGTTGGCATCAAATAACAAAAAATCTGTATAACATAGTAACATTCTTTTCTATCAGAAATCAAACATATATACGTATACATACCAATGCATTCCGCATTGTGTAGTGAGTAACCCTTGCCGCAAACACATTCTTTAGTCCCATTGTTCAACTTGATACAAGTGCCATTGTTACAGACTGAACTATCACACACAGTCCGAGCATTTGCTGTTTTTGATAAACAAACGACATAATCACATTAAGCATGTTAAGTAAGACAAAATTCAGCATTCGGAGAATTTGTATCACGTGCTAATTGGACAGTCTGACGCTGAAAGTCATTATCTGTGTGAAGAAATACATGTGTAAGAAATGAAGGTTACTTACAATAAATACTGATAAAGGTGATCCTTTGGGAGCAACAAACACAATTAAGAGAATAAAGCAGCAAACTCGATTTTATTGAGTCTGTTCATGAGAAATAATGAAAGAAGCAACTTACTTACAAAAGGTAAGAGAAGGTTACTTACAAACTCTTTATATAAACATATAATAAAACTGCGAAAGATATATTAAACATGTGTTGATATTTATGGATTTTTTATAAATTACTTCTGAATAATATTTTCTTGTTGCTGATAATACTATGTGCAATTTAGTTTAATATGTATTCATAAACAAACGCTACTAGACCCGCCCATCATTAATCGTTAACAACTGTGTTCATGGAAACAATTCTATTCCATTTTGCCTTCATGTTAACCGAAGTAACAATGTTAATTCTTAAACAATTGCCGACACAGTTTATGAAATAAAAAAATTGAACACTAGCATATATACTAAATGCGTATTATAAATTGAAGAACAATGTTTTCTTATAAGAATGGGTCCATTTAAATGCTTACCGCATAACGTACATATAACATATTACGAAAGGAAGACAGTCTAGTGAAGTTATCTTTAAAAGAATATATGCGGAAATATCCCTTTATTTCACCAATGCACCATTTGAAAGTATTCGCCGCGAAAATCGCCTAGAGTTCATATCTGTAGTGGTATTTCTTCCAAAGGATCCAATTTTCAGTATGTATCGACATTCACACTAGCGTTTGTTTAGTGATGTGTGTAGGCTGTAAACGTTGCCCCGACTACAAATCAGTAGTGTTATTTGGGATCATCAAGCCCATTCTTTACGTATTACATTAGAATGCCATTTCAGCCGGTGCTAGTGGGCATGAGAGGTGTTGCACCCTATATTACCTCTCATGTACATACTCAATAAAACCGAATCTGCGCCTTTTCTTTCTAGTTTGTGTTTGTTCGTTCCAAGAGAATCCGCTTTCAGTAGTTCTTGACATTTCACACTAGCGTTTGTTCAGTGCTGTGTGTGGCTGTAAAAACATTACAAGCTTTTCCTGTCGTGTGCAGACTCAATAAACCGAGTTTGCTACTTTTCTCTCTTGTTTCTGTTAGTAGCTTCCAATGGATCCCATTTTCAGTATTTATTAAAGTTCATACGTATACATTTAATATGAAAACATTTTTAATGGCTTACGTAAACACGATTGCCTGTTCTGCAGATCCAGTATAAATCCCTGCTTGCAGCTACAGCGATAACCACCAGTCGTATTGGTACAATAATGGTCACAGCCATGCATGCCGATGCATTCATCGATATCTGTTTATACGATGTATATAATAGATTTATAAAACGTCTAAAAGCTCTATGCATGCTTTATCTGAATTTTTTTTAAAATATAGCTCTAGTACAATGACATAATTTTTAAATAGTTACATGGACACTCCTTGTCAAAACACAGACATAAACGGACATAAACATTTTTTAGATTATGTATTAACTACATGGGTTTAGAAAAATATTGCATTTAATTGAAAGAACAGTCAAATATGTATAAAAGTAATTACCACGACATTTGCTCCCGTTACGAACAAAACCTTTATTACAGTCACATCTGTGCGAACCCTCCGTGTTTATACACTGCTGTTCACATTCGTGTATAGTCTGAAGGTGACATTCATCAATGTCTAAAATGAAGAAATAAAACAAGTTTTTAAGCATTAACTTAATTCAGTGTGGATTAAGTAATAAAGCTGTGTCAAAGGTCTGAACAGATTACACGTGTACTGAGAAACATTTTTTCAAGAATAAAAATGCCATCATCTGCAAACTGAATAAACTGATTAATTTGGCAAGCTGAATTTTTTTTTTAAGAAAACGTTGAATATTGTTTAGAGAAAGTAATGCATACAACATTACGTAAAACAATTGTACGGTCCAAAAATCTGACATGAAATCACGTCACCACCAGACGTGTCCACTCTTAACAAATTGAACAGTTTAAAATTATAATCTTAAAAAATATCCAAATTCATCCTACAATGGCTATAATACACTGTCACCTGTTTGCCCCAACCTATCGCACATGTAGGAGCGCCCATTTTGAACGTCTAATGTTCGCGATGGGACAATGAAAATAATGCTTCACAATCTGAGGATTTGAATTGCAGTGTGACACACTTATATTAAAGATGGCTTAGCTGCACGAGTATTAAAATATTAAATACAGTTTCATAATTAAGACAGCTGTATACTTACAAATAGGATATTCAGTGTATGCATAATAAATCCATATTACAAACATCACTGTCAGACAAAATAGCGGTGCTTTCAAATTTCATGTTTCATTATTAAAAGCATTGTTTTGTTAAAATAATAATTTCTAGATGGAACAAAATACTTAATATCATTATATCAGGTCAGTTTGGAAACATATGCTATTATTATTATTTTACGACGAAGTATATCTTTACCTTTGCAAACGCCATCCGGCATGGCTTCATATTCATCTATACATTTGCACGCGTATGCGCCTGGCGTATTCACACATGTTTTATGATCACCAGTACAAGGATTACTAACAGCTGCACATTCGTCTCTGTCCGTGTCACATTTGGAACCCATCCACCCGGATGTACAGACACAGCCAAGCACAGGATCGCAGTGAGATGCTCCTGGTCCACACATACATTCATGGACACACTCTGGACCATAGTGGTAAAAGTCACATCCTGAATACATAAACAGCTTGTTATGGATAATCGTGTGTAACAAATGCACCGTACAGAAAGAGGGTAATTTCATTAAGGAATACAAATATATAAGACAGTGGTTGGTATCAAACTGTCTTAATTGTAAAGTTGTTTGCGCCAAAACGTGTGCCTAAGAAAAAAGCTTGGACATAAGGGCGGATATTTTTCACTTTTCACCATTACGGAGATCCTACAGAATTTGTGGCGAGTACTGTGTAATAATGCAACACGATATTCGACGAGTTATATGAACAAAGTCATTTAAAAGATAAAAAAACTTCGTTTTAAAATACCATCAAGCTAAAGTAACAGTGTAATATAAACCATTCTGTCCCATAACATCAAAATCAAAAGAAAGTAATAATGAATTTGGAATAATGAGTCATTCATAAGGTGTTGAGCAACAACATTCCTCGCTCAGACCTGCCTTTTGATAGGACTATGCACGGATTAAGTTGTACGTGTTACAGTTTTATTTGACGATAAAATGAATTTGAATGCCCGCCATAATTCGAAATGTTTAACTATTTATTTGTTTATATCAGATATCAGGAGTAGGTAATGCCACTTTTAATTACAATTAATACATATTGACACATTTTTGGAGCATTCTTTACTATCCAAAGGATTTGTACAATTGTACTTTCCCGAAACAGTACACATCACACTTGACACTGGTTCATGGTTTACAATAGCTCTGTTGTATTATTACATTTCCTATTTTTATCAACATTGCTTACTTTTGCATGTTCTTCCGTCTCTTCCATGTTTGTATCCTTCAGCACACGTACATGTATAGCCCTCTTAGGTATTTCTGCAGGATTGCTTATCTTTACATAGATTTGTCGTCGCGTTAGAGCATTCATCTATATCTATATGAATAAACAAAATTGTATGAGCTTTCGGTATCTATTGTTTCCAATAGCAATAACAATGGCACGAACATGTCATATGTGCGTGACAACATGGAAATCAATATATTAATTATACACATATGTGCAACTAATTTGTATTGTCAGATGGCGACGACATTGCATGTCGACTACACCATGCATAAGGATCATCTTCCTTACCGTAAAGATAACTCGTACATGCACATTTTGTAAATA
The DNA here is from genome assembly GCA_037043455.1 of Cyrtodaria siliqua. Taxonomy (NCBI): domain Eukaryota; kingdom Metazoa; phylum Mollusca; class Bivalvia; order Adapedonta; family Hiatellidae; genus Cyrtodaria; species Cyrtodaria siliqua. The sequence goes on along the minus strand of JAWPHD010003109.1, from coordinate 174,969 downwards.
TCCCATGGCAGTAGCAGTGTGGACACAAATATCCTTTTTTTGGATCGCTATGATTACATATTACCTTCCACACTTAAGATAACGCTTATTGATAAAACATATGTTTGCATTTGCTACAAATGCAACATACATTGGTAAGTATTGTTTGATCAATTCATTGACGCCAACATGCATATCGAAAGTTTTTATCTTGCTGGCAACGTATGTATTAAATTTAGACTACCAATCTTGTCAGGAAATGTTTCTTGTTTTCGGATCCTCACCCTAACTTTAAATTTAATATTAAACACCCACACATTAAAATTGGTTTATGTACACTGAAGTCGTAATTTCGAATTTAAATTAATCATGGCAGAGCTTTGCACTTACTTTTCGACGTGTAAAATTAAGTGTAACGAGTGTAACGTGTAACGAGGGGACGGACGGACTTGTTTAGGCTATGTTTCTTTTCGGAAGCACACACACAGTAAACATTATTGTTTGCATGCACAATTATAAAATAAAGCTTATGAGTAATTTAAGTTGTGTTTTAAACCGAAATTCAAATTACAGGAAAATACACAAATACAGATTATATTCATGTATTATAACGCATTTGAGTATTTATATGTTGCGTCTGACGACTTAATTTCACATATAGCACATACTAGAATGATGTTTACGGATAAAAGCATACACACCTATGCATGCCACTCCATCTAAAGCTAGTTTGTATCCGAGTCGGCATCCGCATTTGGCATGACCTTGTTTATGTATACACAGGTGTTTGCATGACATATTATATGTCTGGCATATATCTGCTACTGTTGTATCTGTGTAAGGTTAATGTAATATTATTTGAATCAGATGGATTATCCCAACAGTTAAGAATCAGAAGTAATTCAGAAAAATATGTTCATGTAAGTAAAATTTGCAAAATAAACTATGCTATAGGCTCTTTAATAGTCATAAGAAAACCATTTATTTTTCTCGTAAAATTATTTGAACAGGTCTTCAATGTATTTATATACAGTGTCACTAAAAGATAAGAACCTGATTCGATGCCTAGCATAATAAAAGCATAAGGTGGTACACAACATCAGACAAGCATTCCCGAATAAAACCGTGTTAAAGTAAAGCATGTCATGGTATGTGATCTACTTAATATATACAAGTATGCCTATCATCTTATGGGCAACACAATTATACAGAATAACAAGTGGAATGATATGTCTACAATATGTAAATGTCTGTGTGTCTTTATTATACACCTATGGTATACTTTTCAAGTACAGTCTCCTTCGCATTTTTATACCGTGTGTGCATGTCTGTCTGACTTTGTTGAGGCGATACCCGTATATACAGTAACAATTTTATTGGCCATATTGTAATATATGAAATACTCATACCGTGTGTGCATGTCTGCCTGTCTTCGTTGAGGCGATACCCGTATATACAGTAACAATTGTATTGACCAGGAACATTCTCACACAGTTGTTCACAATTTGATATACTTGACCGGCACTCATCGATATCTAAGTAGAATAAAACAGCAATAATTTTAAATACCACAGAGCATGCTTCTATTATTGACGTGCAGGTTTTATTAAAATACAAGATGGAAAACAACATCCAGTACTTATATGAGGGCCGTTCACATATTACGTGGATATTATTTATAGTTAATACTTTTATAAATTAAGTACATTAAATTATATCGCAATTAAGGTCTACGTTGTCACTTTCATATCAGTAAATATTATAAAATTATTTGAATTTTTTTATTAAGAAATACGAGTTTTTACAACCACACTGTAGCCGCCACGGATCACGTCATTTGAGTGCTATGACGTCGCCTTGAAAACCAACAACAACCTAACGTTATAAATGATGAAACATGTTATAAATAGTAAACTTAATGTCTAATTATATTATTGGATAATTCATAGTTTGCTTTAAATAAATACTTTACAGCATTGTTGAATAATCCTGTTTTATACGTATATCACAAATATCACAACTTCATAAAGAGATCATATGAATTCGTTTGAGCGTTGCATACATATTCAAAGTATTTAGAAAACAAACATCGTAGTCATTCCGAAAGGCATATTCGGTATGTATATCGGTATTCTTAATTTATTAACAGACATATCTTGAAGAAAATATGTAAGATTTTAAAATGTTAGGTTTTTATATTTCATGTGTGTATTAACCTTTTTGTTTTATTAAAAGATAATACTATTTAATATTTTATGAACATTTTAGTGCTCCGTTTTTTTCTCTGACGTCTTCAATTTCAATGGCAAAGCATGGAAGAGTGCGCCTACTTATTTGTATTTATCATAGTTTTCCTTGTTCCATATTTATAAAATTTGTAAATTGTAATTTTGGAATACTAGTGAGAATGCTACTTTAGTTTTGTGCATTTATGCAGACGAATTACCTTTCATTTAGCCATTCCAAAAAATGCAGTTAAAAATAATGTCTCATTTTGGACTGCTCCGTAGATGGGTTTCTCGTCCTATTAGATCATTAATTGCAACGTAATAAGACATGGTATCGAATTTCTGTTTAAATCAATCGATTTCTTTTGAGTTGGATTATAAAGTATATGAATCTTAAAGGTTTAAACAAAAAAATGAGTGCGATATCGAAAAGAAAAAATCCACGTATTATTTGAATAGCCGTCGTATATACATAGACATGAAAGTGGGACAGGAAATGTAGCATTCAAGGATCACAGTCAACCCAAACAAACAAAGAAACAAACATTAATTACAAAGATGAATAAAAGGTGAGATATGACATCACGAACATAAAACAGGTTGACAATAGGACGACCGCATTGGAAAGGTAAATAAAGGCCGCTGGGTGTTTACACCAGGTTCTAGGATGCACCAAACCTCAATCTTACCCTATTGTCATCCCTTTAAAACGAGACGTGCCATGTAAATAAACATATCCCGTCCCGGTCATATGCTCTGACAAGCAAGCCAGCATTCATAGGCAATATAAGTTCAACACATAGATAATAGAAAACCACAAAAGCAAGTACTCAATGACTTGGCAGAAGCCAGAGAAAGAAGAGAACAAACCCTTAAGGGTACGACAAGACAATATTTAAGACAACCATCATAAGCTACCGACCTTGTAGGATTGATGTAGACGTCATCATATGATCCACAATCTGTTTGGTCATCGCACAATCAGTATTAAACCAATATTAATGTATTTTAAGCATGCATCAATATAACTGTAACTTATGTGTGTATGTATTGTAACACATAACCTGTTTTCCTTTGTGTTACTTTTAATACAATATTAGTTTAATAAAATTTCTTTAGAAGATAGATGCACTGAGGACACACTAAATGATATATCATTTCTGTCTAAATACTATGTTATTGAAAAATATTATCGGCTAAGTCACCTGTGCAAACCCCATCTTTGACTTCTGTGTATCCCTCTAGACATTCACACACATAGCCACCTATCGTATTCTTACACGACTGATGTCTAGTACAGTTGTTCATCCGCCTTGGTCCACATTCGTTGATATCTAATAACATGTATATGTAAATACAGTAACATAATTCAAAACATGATAATAAAATACATTTCTAGTAAAGCTGGTGCTATAAATATGTTATTATAAAACAATTTATTATGACATGAACATAAGCTAAATTATACAGTCATTACATAACACATAAACAAGATCTGAAAATGGTTGATGATTTAATATGTCAAATCATGAAATCAAACAGTATTTTAACTATTCATCAAAGGCGTGTTTGTCTTACCTACACACGCGCCGGATCCACCTTTGACAAACCCGTCCATACACAAGCATCTATAGGTCGCATCCAGATTTTCACAACGTTCATTAAATTCACACGCATTGGGAACTGTGAGACATTCATTGACGTCGACGTCACACACTAGACCTTCCCATCCTGCCTTGCAGATACACCCTCTGGCAGGGTCACATGCAGAAGCACCCTCGTATGAACAACGGCACTCTTCTGCACATGCAAGTCCCCAATGACTGTCTTCACAGCTTGCAAATACATTTAATATGTGTAATATATATATGGAAGAAAGCCATGATCGGGAAATTTTAATGGGAACGATAGCATCACTTTTGAAATATGGTAAGGTATGCAGTTTTGCGAATTCTAAACATCAAACGAGTAAAGCCGATTCACTATGTAAACCAGTTGTAAACACAATGTCAATGGAAATGTTTTACAATTTATCAGTAAGTCATACTAACGTGTACACGTGTTGTCTTCCTCCAGAACGTACCCGTCATAACACGAACACGTGAAACTTCCTATGGTGTTGGTACATACCTGTTGACAAGCGTTGGCATCGCATTCGTTTGTATCTAAAATAAGTTATGAAAATCAGGTACACCAATGCTATGAACAGATTAATAAAAAATTGTAGTGGAGGTGCTGTAGTCAATTTAATATTACTTCAAGATGCCATTGTGCTCTCCATTGTGTCTTGCACGCATTTAATGTAAAATTTTCTCTTCAAACTAAAGAACACGTTTTAATTCATGTACACTCGCCAGTAACTTATAGTAAAATTTAACAAATATTGTTATTATACTATTAGTTCGGTTTTGAGAGCCCCATGTGGTTCCCGGGCAAGAATAGGACCACTGCTTATCCGGGCAGAGGGGGTAATTTCCCCCGAAGTCGTGTTTATTGTGTCATTTAGGCCATGTTAATTAAAGGTCTTCATCGTCATCACTGATCGTGGTTCAATCGAAGATTGGATTGTTTACAATATAATTTGCAGAACTCTGTAGATCTGCAGGTGAGACGTTTAAAGGCCCATACTCTATGGTTGTATCTAGATGCAAATAAATAGTGGGCCTGAAATGTTCATTCCTGTTGGCGCCATATAACCGTTTTTGTTTTTTTACCCTGTAAAACCCAAATTTAGCTCGATTCTGCGCAGAACGATATTGCACTTTGTATATCTTTATTTACACTGTACCGTTTATGGGGATAACAATAGGGTTATGGGTGAGGTTTGGTACAACCTAGAACTTGGTTTAAACTCCCAGCATTCTGTTTTGCCACTGAACTTTCCAACGTGGTAGCACTATTGTCAACTTTTTTTGTGTTTGTGATGTCTTATCTTGAATTTTATTCTTCTTCATGTTCTTTGTTTCTGTGTGTTTTTGTGGTTGACTGCCGTCCTTGAATGCTACTTTACCTGTTCGATTTTTATATCTATATTTGTATAGTTAAATCATTAACGACGTGTTTAGGACGGAGCCCAGTCATAGTTAGAGGACAGAGATATTATGATCAGAGAATGTACTTACTTAACACCATTTGGACACAATCCTTTCTTTATCCCTTTTCCATGGTTGTAAATGCTTAGGGACAGACCATTTTAATTTCTGGGTTGGGCCTGGGATTTTCCTTTCAGCCGGAATATTGTTTTTGCATTTCTTTAAAGCCGGGATTTTTATTTCGCCTAGTACACAGGCCAGATTTATTTTCATCAACTTGAAAGCCAGTATATATTTTTTTTAAGTTTTATATTCGTAAAAAGAGAAGAGCTGTTGTAGATCTACTCAACTTCTGCGGCGACGTTGGTTTTCAGTTGTACGTTTGCCAAGCCCATTTCTTTCAGCAACCACTGGTAAGTGAAACTTGAAATATGTCATCAGTACCACCAAGGACACTGGTAGTCACATGTTCCATAACTCTGTATTGCATTAAGCAAAATCATGCCATTTTCTTACTTTGAACTTCTGGTTCAAGTGCATTTTTGACAAGACCATATATTTTAACAACTGGAAGTCGTACATCAATAAAACTTCGGTAAAGCTTAGAATATCAAGACAGGGTCTTCCACAGGCCATTTAAGCGAGTATTCTCCATATCCTTTAATTCAAAATCTAATTTCCACCTACTCCTTAATAAACCCCCTATTCTTTGATCTCTCTGCCTTATCCCTTAAAAACACCAATAAACCTGCAAAATGCATTATACTTGTCTATAAATAGCTCCTTCTAGGCTATACCTGTAACTCCCTCACACACCCACCCCATAACATTCAAATTTAATTTCCCTTATCCCTTCAATAATTTCTTTGGAAGATCCTGCATGGGAACTATTAGACACATGTTCCATATTAACTCTGTATTGCATTTAAACAAAGTTATGTTCCTTGTTCGACTTCAAAATTTTGGTTAAAGTTTTTAGGCAAGTCCTTGTATTTCAATGGGTGATTGTTAATTATTAATACAACTTCAGTAAAGCATGGATGCTAGTAGACAGATGTTCCATAAATCTGTATTGCATTTTAGCAAAATTATGGCCCTTTTTTTTTATAAATATTTTCTGTATTGTATTTTAGAAAAGATGTAGCCCATTTTCGACTTAGATTTATTTTATTGGTTGGCACGTCCATTTTTTTCAATACCCACTAGCCATCAGAGTCACCAAGGACACTTACAGACACATGTTTCATGACTTTTTATTTAATTTTAGCCAGATGATTTTTTTCTATTAACTGAAGAGTTTCAGTTAAAGTTTTTAAGCAGATTCATATATTTCAATGTAACTCGCTGCAAACATCAAATAACAATGGCAAGCATGTAAATGTCATTACATAGCTCCATAAACCCCACACCTTCCTCATTCCTACACCACCACCACCATCACCACAGATAAATAGACATTTGTTCTATTATTTTGGGTTGCTCTTCAGTTACCTTGTCTGCATCCTGTTTTCTTTCAACCCTTCCCCCACCCTTCCCCACCCACAAACACACATATTTTCCACCTCAGACGCCCCAAATGAAAATATTGTATTAATTGTATTCCGTTTCTTTCATATTCAGTAACACTTCACTACCTCTCTTCAAGTTCATATTATTTCTGGGGTATTGAAGGTCTTGCTTTGATATTTGGTATATATGTTTACTGCCCACCCCCTCCCCTACCCCCCATACCCTCACCTCACCACCACCTAACCTCCACAATTAAGACTTGACCTTGTGAATGAATTGGCCCGCCTTGAAACCCAAGAACAACCTAACGTTATAAATGATGAAACGTGCTATAAATAGTAAACTTAATTGCTATTCAATTAAATAGGTACTTTACAGGATTGTTAGATAATCATATTTTATAATTATATCACAACTTAAGAAAGAGATCATATGCATTTGGTCGAGTTTAGCATATATGTTCGAAGTATTTAGAAAACAAATAGCATAGTTATTCCAAAAGACGTATTTATTTAATATTTATCGGTATTCTTAATGTATTTACACTTATGTTTTGAAGAAAATATGTAAGATTTTAAACAATTTAAGTTTTTTATTTCATTTTTGCATTAACTTTTTTGTTTTATTAAAAGTTAATATTATTTAATATTTTATTAACATTTTAGTGCTCCCTGATTTTTTTTGACGTCGTCAATTTCTAAGTAAAAGCATGGAAGAGTGCGTCTACTTATTTATATTTATCATAGTTCTCCTTGTTCAATACTCATAAAATTTCATAATTGTGATTTTGGAATACCAGTGACAATTAATGCTACTTCAGTTTTGTGCATTTTTGCCGACGATTTACCTTAAATTTAGCCATTCCCAAAATGCAGTTATAAAATAATAACATCACATTTTGGACTGCTCCTTAGATGGGTTCCTCGTCCTATTAGATCATTCACTGCAACTGAAGAGGGAGCCATATTATTTTTTTGCTCTAACTGGACTCATAGCCAGCTTATTTTTTTTCCAAGAATGTGGGAGGGAGAAGGCTGGATTATTTGTTTTCAACAATTTGAGGTACTGTTTATTTTTAGAGCCAGGATATTTTTTTGTAACAATTCAAGGGCCAGAATATTTTTTCAAAAAAAAACCCAGGCCCCCCACCCCTCACTCCCCCACCCTTAATGAAGAGTAACCTTTAATTTAACAAACATTAGATCACGGGCGTAATTAAAATTGCCATATTATGTCTGATCAATACGTGAAATGCATTCATGCAATTTAGTATATGTCTTTATTTTGAATGAGAGATGAATTTGTACCAAGTATCGGACGTAACCTATAGTTTAAATAAAACATATTACAACGATACATAATAGGTAAACCATTAAGTTGATGATGTAAAGTTGACGAGAAGAACACCTGATGAAGTTTGATAATGCGCAAATAAAACAATGCAGTCAATAAAATTAAGCGTGAATTTCGTAAAATAGACGTATCATGATTTTGGAGAAAGTAGGTAACAGTGACGTAAACGTAGGAATGTCATGTTATGTCATGCCCATAACAGAATGACAATGAAAACGTTTTATCTACATCTGCGCAAGAGAGTTAAGTGTGGCGGTGGTACAACGTATCGCCGTACTTGCAATCGGAACTATTATTGTATACTTTCATATTGTCCCGTTTAGTTTGCATTGAGCTAAGCGTGCAATATTCTACGATATTGCACGCATTGATATTGCACGGGAACTTTTGCTCGTGCTTGCTAAGAGCCGCGAAATAGAAATAAGGAACTACTTTCAAATAAAAATAACGGAATCCTTCCTATAGTGTCAACAAAAAAATACGAGTTTTTTTTCAACCTTTTACGGCAAAAATTGACAAAACAATTCAAATGGTCACTCACCCACTGTTTTTAACGTTATCGAATGGTAAACAAACTTCAGAAAATCGCTTGAGATTTTTAATGACGTCATCCGACGTCGACGTCGTTTTCGCGCAAAGTAATCATCCACACAAAATAAAACTGAATGGCAAGATAGGAATTCCATCAAAAACTATAAAAAATAACACAAATACAATGAAAAGTAATAGTCATACAATTAACATTGATCAAAAACAATATGAAAGTATACAATAAAAAAGGTTATTGAATTTGTATGGCTAAATATTACTTGGAACTCGTTGTTTTGGCGCAGGACGACTCGCAAGGTCGTCGACCTTTGCCAAAACAACTCGTTCCAAGTAATATTTAGCCATACAAATGCAATAACCTATATTATTCATTCCGATCTTTGGGTTTCGCTGAGCCCGATATTCATATACAGATATCGGCGGCACATTTTTCAAAGTCTTTGTTTCCTTACTTCCATTTGGAATAGGTGGTTCCGCTACTCTAGCCTGTAAAGGCTCTGAGTATTGTTTAATCACCCTTAGGATTGATTTGTGTCTAATTGGTTTAAACCCCCCAGTGGCCTACTTTGCCACTGACCGTTCCAAGGCCGTAGTCGTATTGTCAACCCTTTTGTGTTTGTGATTTCTTCAAAACCTCTACTCTCAAATAAATTCCATGTATTTATTTCGCCCATTGTTTTATCGTTTAGGACAAAGCATTTCGTTAGAAACTGGCACCATACGCCGCTCGCCATGGATAGGTATGTAAATACCATACTGAAGGTTCATCATCATGCCATCTTCGGGATGGCTCAAAGTTTCGAAAAATTGGCATGTTGAATATTGAGTTCTGCCCAACCCAGGGCTAGAGGCCGTGAACGGTAGCTAGATTTGTTCACTACCGTTCATTCAAACTTAGACTGTAATATATGTTATATGTAATATGTTATATTTATCTTGTTCGGCGAACACCGTATCATAATAACCAACCGAACACAATGTTACATTTTGATTTTAAATCTCACACAAAGATGCCTAGATTTGTTATGAAAAGAATCATTCTTGAGACACGATACGACACGAAACGACATAATGTTATGTTGCTGTCGAAAATTCGATCATACCTTAATTAGTAATGTAGATATATTAATGCCGCAATGATATGTACAGCTGTGATTACAAATTGCAATTTTAACTAATTCAAATTGATAAAAAAATACTCACAGATATAATTAGGGATTTTGTTTAAAACCACAACAGCTGCCGGAAAGTTTTGTTTTTATTTGAAATTTCTGTAATAAATAGTTTTACATGTTAATGTCATAAATGCACTTAACTGCGTGTCATCATATTGGTTAATGAAATCAATAACAAACTGTCAGCAAACCTATGCACGTGTCGTTCTCCAACAGAGTAAATCCGGTGTTACAGAAACACGAGGCTTCAGAAGATGGTATACACCCATCCGCTTCAGGACATGTCTTATTGCAATCTGTATTGCCTGAAATTAGTTATAATTTATCTAAGTGCAGCTTGCGAACATTCTAAAAAACAACGTATTTAACACGTTGGATTAAAAACAAATACTTTACAAACAGTACTATTCTTAGGCCAAGTAAAAAAGTAGTATATGTATAATACCGTTTGCATATCTAAAATACTACTCTGTCAAGGTTCCTGGTAATTTAAAATATGAAAACAATATATGCACTCTTTTACGACAAGGGATATCAAAACTGGAACTATATGGTGATGTGAATTGCAAACTTCGTAAGATTCTCGGTCGTGATTTCTTTTATACAATTTATATTGCAATCATTTATTGTAACACAATTTATCAAACAAAGACATGACCCTATTATTTACTGTTCGCAACTATGGTTGTGTGATGACCCGACAGTTTGTGGACCATGTGATTACGTGACGTCTACCTAATTCTAAAAGGGCCGGCTACGTTTACTATTTGTCTTCAATCTTGTCGTGTCAATCTTCTCTTATCATTAATGTTTTATTCTCTTATTGCTTTTGGTCACTGAATTCTTTGTAGCTTTCTATTCTTTTGTTGTTAATTATTACTCAAAGACGCAAGATAATCTTTGTGTATTTTATATTGCCTAATACTGACTAGTCTCTAAGATGATATGACCTGGTCGGGATTTTCTTACTATATGTACTGTACCGTTGTATTGGTATTAAATAATGAATGAGTGAGGTTTTGTGCACCCTAAAACCCAGTTTAAACCACCTGTTGCATTTTTGCCACTGACTGTCCCAACGCGGTACCCATATTATCAACAAAATGATTTTTGTGTGGTCCCATATGTTTATAAACACTTCAAAAACAGTCTATTTCTTCCACACTAAGAATAGTTCATGCTCGTAAGAATTTAACAGAATTGTGCATTGCTCAATCGTGAATTCACCTGTGTCCGGACTACATTGATTAACATCGGATCTGTAGTTATATCCTGGATGGCAACTACAGTTGTATCCGCCTACGGTGTTCGTACACATGTGATGACAAGTGTGTAGGCCTTCGTCACATTCATTTATATCTGAAAGTAGTTATTATATTATTTAACTTTTACAAACTGTTTAAATGCTCCTATACTTTCTTAATCATTTCGAACATGTTTTAGTTATTTTAGTTGCACATGTTATAGCCATACATATTATCTCCATATAAACACGGAATTGGCCAAGCATGTACAATTTTAAAATGAGAAGTAGGAACACGTTTGTCTATTTCCGTGTCTCATACATATGTAGGAAGTATTTCCTCTGGTCTGCTCAGTATTCTTGATATCATTGATTGTGGTCGAAGGTGGCTATAAACTATACCCTAACGGACCAAACATAAGCAAGCGAAAATCTTATGCATATTTAAAGTAAATATAATATTTGTAATATTAACAATGGAACTTGATGCTTTTTCTTTGATGCTATAGTGATACTCTATGTTGCAGATGTTGAGTTTCGGGTTAAAACACCAGTCCATGTAGTAGCAACATAGCCGTATTAAATATTGAAAAAGGTGTGACTTGGAAGAAACACACACAAACAATAGAGAAAATAGAGAAAGACTCGGTTATTTTGAATCTGTTCATGAAAGGTAATACAATGTGCGCGACCTCTCACACCCACTAGAAGCAGCTTAATCGTTTCCTTCCTTCAAATCATAAATATTGGGTTGGATGGTCCCAAAGGACCAGCAAGGAATAACACTACTGCTTTGTATTGGAGTGTCTTTTTTACAGCCGCAACTGTCAGTGTGAATACATACTGAGAATGGGATCTTGTAGAAGCCAGTGTGAATACATACTGGAAATGGGATCTTGTAGAAGCAACAAACACCAACAAGAGACAAAATTATCAGACTCTATAATATTGAGTCTGTTCAGACTCATTTTTATTGAGTTTCTTCAGACTCAGTTTTATTGAGTCTGTTCATTTTCGAAGTTTTATGTCACAAAACAAATGCACAACACAAATAATATTTACAAAATAATTCGAAATACTGTTATTGTGTTCAAATACTTTGATTACATTTACCTATACAGAAGCTCCCATTTTTCCGATATCCAGACCCACATGAACAAACATAACTTCCGTCCGTGTTAGTGCATTCCTGCTCACAGCCGCCATTGTGCGTCAAACATTCATTGATGTCTGTGGAAATGAAATAAAAAAACATGAAGTAAATGTAAATCAAAACATTCACGGCATTTTTATTCAGTATTGTTTTCGCTTTGTTTAGGCGATGTTATAAAAATCCCTCCGTCGAACATTTCAAACGATATATAAAACATATCAACTTATTCGACAAAGTTGTTTTTATGGTTTTGTCTGTAACTTCTGACAATAGTCCCTCACGTTCAAGGAGTAACATATAATGTAAAAGCCCTGCTCGTGTGCATGAATTATCTAGTTCGTCTGAAAACTATTCTGCATATGATGTAATATTTTTAACATGCATGTATGCTTACCTATACACGTGGTTCCTTCTTTTTCATCTTGATAACCCATTGGACAGGCAGTGCAAGCAAACGCCTTTCCGGAAGTCATGTGAGCTGATGCATTCTGGTCCCTACATTCACGCCCATGCGAACAAGGTGAAGATGCACACCCATTTAAATCAAGTTCACAATCCTTACCTAAAATACAAAATTAAACAACACACTTATACAATTTGATTGATTTTAAATTCCTATTAGTCTTTCCTTTCTCTATTTTAACGGCGATAAATTTAACAAATATGTTGCAATTTTATCTTTCTAGTGAGGTTTATTGTAATATATACGGACACATTAAGACACAGTATGTTTGTCATTAATTTATGTGATTATACATTACGTATCAACATAATAACAATTAGGCCATAAACAGATATAGTGGAAACAAAATACAATTTTAATACGAAACATTTATGGATAGAACATTAAAACCATTTCTTTTCAAGACTACCATATACATTCGCTAAGTGAATTATGACGATTGTTATACCCACCTGTCCAATACGGCTCACAGATACAAACTGCAAGTCTGGATGATACTTGATTATTGTCCATATTGTTCCTGTGTTTATTAAAATCGCAGTTCCCATGTTCATGACATCCGTTACACATCAACATGTCAATTACTATGGGTGAGGACCGTTCGCCTTCCGAATCCACGGCTATCACGCTATAGGAAACATACATGCGTCATCAATTAAGTTAATACAATAATTTAATTATATATTTCGTCCAACACATGTGTTTGAAATGAAAGCTGACATGCACGCAATAATTGCTTGAAGCAAACGACCATGTTCTGAAGATATACCTTACAAAGTTCTTTGTCCAGCGCAATAATCTCATGTTCTCCACAATTTATTTCTAAAAAAAAAGAGACACAGGGTCCTATAGAAACCACAACGTCCGAATGCAATGACGTCGCAGGTCAACACTGCACTGCAAACAAGGACAAGGACTATCACAACCTGACTTCTATGGTGATATGATTTATAAACTTCGCAAGATTCTTGGTCATGATCACTTTCATACTATCTTTGTTAAACTTGTTAACAAGTTTGTTAAAAGAGGTTATGACCCTATAATTTTTCAACGGGCTGCATGCTTGGTGGTGGACCCTTTTACAGTTCGCCACTATATTTTCCTCTTTAATTGTACGATGACCGGACAGGCTGTGGACACTATGATGACGCCTACCTAAAGCCCATTGGGACGGTGACTTTTGATGTTCGTCTATGATCTTTCTTGTCGTGCCCTTAATGGTTTATTCTCTTGTTGCTCTGGCTTCTGCCAAGTCATTGAGTACCTTCATTGTGGCTTTCTAGCCTATAGTTTTTTTTGTATTATATTTACATGAGCATATTTGTGTTTTACCTATATTGTCTATTGATTCTGCCTCGTTGGTTAGAGATTAGATCATGACGGGGATTTCTTTACACTGTCCTGTTTTAATGGGATGACAATAGGATAAGTGTGAGGTTTGGTGCACCCTAGAACCGTTTTAAACTCCCAGTGGCCTACTTTGTCACTGACCGTTCCAAGGCGGTAGCCCTATTGTCAACCCTTTTGTGTTTGTGATGTCGTTTGTATTTATTATTCCTTTTGCCTTCTTGTTTGTCTGTTTGTGTGTTTGTTTCTGTGTTTTGTGGTTGACTGTCCTCCTTGAATGCTACTTTCCCTGTCCAATCTTTTTATATTTCTTGATAATACAATGAAAGAGACAAAAAACAACAGCAAGGGTGGTGAAGACAGGGTTACCGACTTGGTACGGTCGGTAGGCAACCAGGCCTACTGGTAAGCTTGAATCGATTTTATATACGCACAATCCTCGCTATTTTCCTGTCTTCAACGCCCAAATTGACAAGACAGTGTAAACAAAACTACATCCCATCAAAAGGAATTCTCTAAACTAAAGTCCACATCCAGTTTAGTTCTAACCTTCATAAAATTTACATATAAAAAGTAGATATAAAAATCGAACAGGAAACGTAGCATTCAAGGACGACAGTCAATAATAAACACACAAACATACAAAGAACAAGAGGTCAATGACCTTGAAGCTCTACTGATTGATTTTGATTTCAGGAAGTAGTCGCTACAGACTTGTTTTTTGAAAAATTATTTTTAGCCGTGGCGGCCATCTTGAATTTCCGGCCGACCTGAAATTTTGCTAGGATCAATTAGACATCAAGAGCAACATTCCTGTGAAGTTTCATGAAAATCCGCCAAGTAGATTCACAGGAATAGTCGCTACAAGTTTTCATTATATAACTCTATGTAAACAAAGATGGCCGCTGACAGCCATGTTTAACGTCGAATCAAAATAATGTTTGACTCTGATAACCATCATGTCATGCTGATCATTTTACAAAAAGTCCCATATCAATATCACTTATAGTTTTCAAGACGTAGTCGCTACAAACTTCTTTTTTAAAAATCTATTTTTAGCTGTGGCGACCATCTTGAATTTCTGGCCGATCTGAAATTTTGCTAGGATCAATTAGACATTAAGAGCAATATTCCTGTAAAGTTTCATGAAAATCTGTCCAGTAGTTTCAAAGGAGTAGTCGCTACAAGTTTTTACTATATAACTGTATGTAAACAAAGATGGCCTCTGGCAGCCATGTTTAACGTTGAATCAAAACGATTTTTGACAAGAACCAACATCATGTAATGCTGATCATTTTAGAAAAAGTCCCATATCAATATCACTTATAGTTTTCAAGAAGTAGTCGCTACAAACTTGCATTTTGAAAATCTATTTTTAGCCATGGCGGCCATCTTGAATTTCCGGCCGACCTGAAATTTTGCTAGGATCAATTAGACATTAAGAGCAACATTTCTGTGAAGTTTCATGAAAATCCGTCAAGTAGTTTCAGAGGAGTAGTCGCTACAAGTTTTCATTATATAACTCTATGTAAACAAAGATGGCCACTGGCAGCCATGTTTAATGTCGAATCAAAATAATGTTTGACTCTGATAACCATCATGTCATGCTGATCATTTTACAAAAAGTCCCATATCAATATCACTTATAGTTTTCAAGACGTAGTCGCTACAAACTTCTTTTTTAAAAATCTATTTTTAGCTGTGGCGGCCATCTTGAATTTCTGGACGATCTGAAATTTTGCTAGGATCAATTAGACATTAAGAGCAATATTCCTGTAAAGTTTCATGAAAATCTGTCTAGTAGTTTCAAAGGAGTAGTCGCTACAAGTTTTTACTATATAACTGTATGTAAACAAAGATGGCCTCTGGCAGCCATGTTTAACATTGAATCAAAACGATTTTTGACAAGGACCAACATCATTTAATGCTGATCATTTTAGAAAAAGTCCGATATCAATATCACTTATAGTTTTCAAGAAGTAGTCGCTACAAACTTGCATTTTGAAAATCTATTTTTAGCCATGGCGGCCATCTTGAATTTTCGGCCGACCTGAAATTTTGCTAGGATCAATTAGACATCAAGAGCAACATTTCTGTGAAGTTTCATGAAAATCCGTCAAGTAGTTTCAGAGGAGTAGTCGCTACAAGTTTTCATTATATAACTCTATGTAAACAAAGATGGCCACTGGCAGCCATGTTTAATGTCGATTCAAAATAATGTTCGACTCGGATAACCATCATGTCATGCTGATCATTTTAGAAAAAGTCCCATATCAATATCACTTATAGTTTTCAAGAAGTAGTCGCTACAAACTTGTATTTTGAAAATCTATTTTTAGCCATGGCGGCCATCTTGAATTTCCGGCCGACCTGAAATTTTGCTAGGATCAATTAGACATCAAGAGCAACATTTCAGTGAAGGTTCATGAAAATCCGTCAAGTAGTTTCAGAGGAGTAGTCGCTACAAGTTTTCATTATATAACTCTATGTAAACAAAGATGGCCACTGGCAGCCATGTTTAATGTCGAATCAAAATAATGTTCGACTCGGATAACCATCATGTCATGCTGATCATTTTAGAAAAAGTCCCATATCAATATCACTTATAGTTTTCAAGACGTAGTCGCTACAAACTTATTTTTTAAAAATCTATTTTTAACTGTGGCAGCCATCTTGAATTTCTGGCCGATCTGAAATTTTGCTAGGATCATTAAGACATGAAGAGCAACATTCCTGTAAAGTTTCATGAAAATCCGCCAAGTAGTTTCAGAGGAGTAGTTGCTACAAGTTTTTACTATATAACTCTATGTAAACAAAGATGGCCGCTGGCAGCCACGTTTAACGTCAAATCAAAACGATTTTTGATAAGGACCAACATCATGTCATGCTGATCATTTAAGAAAAAGTCCCATATCAATATCACTTATAGTTTTCAAGAAGTAGTCGCTACAAACTTGTATTTTGAAAATCTATTTTTAGCCATGGCGGCCATCTTGAATTTCCGGCCGACCTGAAATTTTGTTAGGATCATTTAGACATCAAGAGCAACATTCCTGTGAAGTTTCATGAAAATCCGTCAAGTAGTTTCAGAGGAGTAGTCGCTACAAGTTTTCATTATATAACTCTATGTAAACAATGATGGCCGCTGGCAGCCATGTTTAACGTCAAATCAAAACGATATTCGACAAGGACCAACATCATGTCATGCTGATCATTTTAGTAAAAGTCCCATATCAATATCACTTATAGTTTTCAGGAAGTAGTCGCTACAAACTTGAATTTAAAAAATCTTTTTTTAGCTTTGGCGGCCATCTTGGATTTCACATCAACATGAAATTTTGCTAGGATCAACTAGACTTCATGGGCAACATTTCTGTAAAGTTTTATGAATATCCATCCAGTAGTTTCAGAGGAGTAGTCGCTACAAATAAAAGTTAACGGACGGACGGACAGACGGACGGACGGACGGACAGACGGACGACGGACGCCGCACCACGGCATAAGCTCTGCTGATCTCTGATCAGTAGAGCTAATAATATACTGTATATACTTTAGTTTCAGTTACATGTACAAACTGTTATGCATTAGTACAATCAATGGTTTACGTAAGAATACAACATTTGCCAAGATATATTTTTTGAGAGGACCTGGATAACATGTGGAAATAAAAACAAAGTTGGCTCTAGCTCATCAATAACCAGTTGTCACTTACTGTTACCTGAATTACGGAATTATGTAACATTGTTGTCGTAATTGCAGCTTTATGATGGCATGAACCTATTATATTATACAGTAGTACATTCAATTATATCTTACCTAATATCATACTGAAGATTGGTTGCGTTTGCAACAATAACAACATCTGCCGTGGTGGTTTCTTCCGAAAGTGAAATATTAATAACTTTGGCGATATCTCCATGTTGTATTATTTCTATATTAACAACGTCGCCATCATCTACGATAGTTATTCTGCACGTGGCAAAACTCCCAAGCTGTACGTCTTTTATTGGACCACACCCCTTTACCGATGGAATGCGATTATCTGTGGAAAACAGAAGCATGTACTGTTAGTTTCTAACACGTGTGTTAAACGATAGGTATTGATAGGTATCACCTTGAATAAAACATTAATGCACTCATGATTAGCTCACCCTACAAAAACGAAACAAAGACAATTCTTTTTTAAGAAGATACAGTGTAAACTTTACAATTTTATTAAAATCCTGTTAATTTATTGCATTTATTTTTATATGTATTTATTTGTTTCACTAGGATTACAACAATACAGTAGTATAACGTTACAAGTGTAAACAATGTGTAACAAGGTAGGCGATATATGACATATTAATCAGTCATAGAAGAATATGAATATGAACATACCGTACGTGCATAGGTTAACACAAGATAATCATTAATGTTTGACGTGAATCGAATATTCGTTAAACTTATACAGTGCGTCTAGAGAGTAAATACGCTGATTAATCTTCTTTGCGGGTTCGAATCTCACTGGAAGCTCGACTTGTATCATCTTATATCACCTTATATTACTTTTCATGAACAGGCTAAATAGAACCGAGTCAACTACTTTTCTCTCTTATATGGTGTGTTGCTTCAAAAGGATCCCCTTTTCAGTATTGTGAGACAATGTTGATTCTAACGATTAGCAGAAGGGATACAGTACAGGAATAATGGGTGTTCTGTCCCCACCACTGAAAAGCGACCGTCATACATCGTATAAAAATAGGGTGGAAAATACCGTTAAACAACTTTCAATTTCAAATTAAACTAATACGTACTCAGTTTTGTTCGTACTTGTGTTGTGAAGTCCGTTATTGCCGCAGTATGTTGGGAAGCAGCACTATTTCTAGTCAAAAGCTTATCAAATACACACTGTCGTTTATCAGCACATGTTACATTCACGTCAATGTATGCATCTAATTGGACGGTATCTTGTATTTCTGGGATAAACTCAGGAAAGGCATAAAAAGAAGCGTTTTTTCCTTCCTCGTATTTAAACGCTGACTCTGTGATGAGCCCTGCAATTTATTTGATAGTCCAGCAAAAATTAGTGCTTTAATACAATCAGTGTATGTTTTAAATTCAGAAAAACTGTTACTCTCATAAATGTACATGCATCATACTGTATTTTGATTTCCATAAAATATGACTTATGATATGTATAATATTTAATACGTTATATTTTAAAAAAATAATAGCAAATTGATGTTGTTGTATGAAGTTTTTAACGTAGCAATACTATGTGAACCATATATAATCTTATTCCGCAACATCGCAATGAATCATATTCGTTTACACCAAACACATTTGATTTCGGGTATATATTTTCAGTATTGCTAAAGAAATATAAAAAGATCGGACAGGGAAAGTAGCATTCAAGGAGGACAGTAAACCACAAAACACAGAAACAAACACGCAAACAGACAAACAAGAAGGCAAAAGCAATAATAAATGGAAACGACATCACAAACACTAAAACTTTACATCGTATACACTATGTAACCACTTAGCGATGTATATTGTATTGGGAAGGGTTACTAATGTAAATAATGTCCGTCCTTAATCTACAGCCTATGCTGAGTCTAAACATATTGTTTTTGTATATATCAACAATTTAATCAACCGAGTTACCGGCTTGAAACGGTCAGTAAAAATAACGACCTACTGGTTAGCTGAACTCAATTGTATGTGTACACAACGGTGCTATGTTTAACGCACAAACTTACTGAAGATGATTTAAATAAAAGCACATACCATCGAAAGGAAATCTCTAGCAACAGCATCCAGATAAATTAACAAACTTTACGATACTTTTAGATGTTGTTTTGAAGATATATAAAATATGTACTGAACGTGGAAGTTGCCACCAAAGAGAAAACCAATCCAGGGTACGACCACAATATTAAGGATCGACAGTTCATGTGTATATTCCCTAGGATGTCCAGGAAAAATTTGAAGGGTAGTTAGTAACTGCAGAGGGGTCAATAGCTATACATGATGTGTGTACAATACTAACCTTTGGTATCCTTTTCTGACGAATCTCCTTGACGATTAATGTTGTAAATGTTGTAAAGTGGTTAGTTACTCGTCAGAACCCCTTATCTTTTGAAGACTATATATCATATATAATCCAAAAAACGAAGGTTCTGATATAAATAGTAGCAGATAAGTGTTAGGTTGATGTTTTGCGTTTCCAGTAGGTTTTCATTGCGGTGTTCATTTCGTTTCCTATCTCGCAGTTTCCATTTGAACAGGTGAAATATTGAACATTATGTAAAATGGTGTTTACCCAACCATACCAAAACAACACACACTATGCAGTCTAACTTGAAACATACTCCACAGCGTAGCCGGACTGACAGACTGTGGACGGACACAATATTATATGCCCATCTGGTATAATTCCAATATGAATGAAATATGGTACGCTAATTGTATCCAATAATTTGGATAGGGAAACTTACATGATTGTCCGAACTTAAATATTTCATCGCCAGTGGCATTTGCTGATACTTTTGAGCCATCGCGAAACACAAGATCATTAGTTGGGTCACCGTCGTAGTTACCGTGTAATCCTCGTGTTGCACCCAGGAATTTATCCGCCACAATAAGGCGTAGATCCAGCATTTTATGTTTAACGGAAATCGTCATCAGCGTTTCTGTTTTTATATACAATATTTTGCACACTTTTGATCTTAATTAATAGTATTATTACTGCAATATTTATAAATGGCATTACTTAATGATGAATGCATACTCTATATATCGCTAATTAGATTTTACATTTTACAACGGGAATGCTGATATAATGTTAACGGACACATAACAGATGTAAATATGGTTTATAACTCAAATTACAGTTTCAAACGTTGTTGTAATGTACCTGTTTTATGATAGTGAAGCACCAACATCCCCACAACTTTACCGACCTAAACTGAATTCAATCGTTGAAGTTTATTATATATAGACATTATTTTACATGTAACAGCTACATGTTTTCATTTCACCTTTTATATTTCGATCCAAGATTCGAACCAGGATAACTCTGGTACAAAGTAGAGGAGTACCGATTAGAAATTATTATGTTACTGGCCATAACAAATTACAATACTCAGTCGTTAATAATGTAAATACCTGTGAATGGGAAATAAGCCCCTAAAGAATCATTGTACCGAAGCAGGAATAGTGTTTGGTTATCTGCATCTATGTATACTGGATCTTTCGCCATACTCTTGGTTAAATCCTTATTATTCCCATAGATGATAAAACCTAGTTTGTGGACGAAAAGGCAAGTAAGATATTTAAGCATATCAGTCTTTTAACAAAGAAACCCTGGTAATCATATATTAGGTAAACACATTTATCAAACAGAACATGTATAACTCGGTATCTGGATCGGACCGTACTATAGTAATGGTGGTGCTTAGTAAGAACTATCAGTCTTACTAGCCACACGGCCTTAATAAACTGACACTATGCGAATGATGGCAGGAAGAGCTTGCTTTAACTTTAATTTAAACAAATTTGACATAGTGTTACGCTGTAATGTATTTATTATCAGATTCTCATAGAATGTATTATTAAAAAAATTGTAATGCAATACACTATTGAATTTACCCATTGCATAATTCAACAGACAATGTTAAACTGCTGATCCAAGAAAAAAAATTAAACACAAATATGAGTTTCGTCCTCATTTACATCATTAATAAGGTCATGTTTTATACTATCCACGGATATATCCACCCTAGCTCCGAACTGTAAGGGCATAGAGGCGATCTGGAAGAGGGAAAGGCGTCAATCCAAATGCCAATGAAAAATATTAAAATGAGCTTCATTTCAGTGAAATATGCTAATACATTAAACTAAGCCGCATGTTACAATTTTGTTGATACATGATCAAGAATAATTACATTGAGATTAATTATAATATGCTAACAGGCGTACATATAATTCTATAAAATAGTAACTCAATTAAAAAACATTGTAAAAAATAGTTAAATAGAGCCTTAACTAATCATATGTTTTTTTATAAATGACGAGCCGAGTTATCAAGATTTTACGACCAATCTATTTCATTAACACTGTTTAAATATGACGGACTATAGGACTTAGTTTAGTGCATGTCTTATGTATATCGAATATGAAACTGAAACAAATAATGTGTTTATATTCCTATTCAGATCGACACCCATATTTCTTTCCAGATTACCTCCAGTCTCGTTAAATACTATTTAGATTTAGACAGAGACACTATGCAAGTACAATAGTTTGTGTTGCATATACATGTATTGATAATTAGAATGCCCGTTTTATATAGTACAATCTGCAATATCAATCAGTAATTAATCAATTAGTAATCATCAATGACTAATTTATGAACTAAATACAAATGCTACCTGTTTTCGAGTCGTTTAATTCAACATGCAGAGAGGCACCATAACTATCTCTTGCGGCAAACGCACTAAATACCGTGGCATTAACGTCCATATCGTCAACATCCCTGGCCTTAGATGTCCGCGCTTGTATTGTGAAGTTAACACCACTGGTATCTATCTGCAGAAGAACGTATTCACCAAGGCCGTTAAACGTAAAGTCTTGTCCATCGAGAGTTTGAAAATGTGGATCGCCCCAAAATGTTCCTGAAATACGAAGACCACATTTAAATGTAATAAATTTATGTTTTTAAACAGCTGTTATGAAAGTGATTAATCGTTGCAGCTTACAATTGTACACTAATATAATTGTAATAGCGTCGTTTGCTTATGAATGAATGTAAAATTAAACTTTATTGAAAAATATTAGTTTGACCATGAACATATTTAGTACACGTTGATTGTGTTTGATTTTATAAAAAACTATCCATACAAAAGAGATTATAGGCATCCCTCATGCGAATCCAATTCATATATGTAATTCAAACGCTCAATACAACTGTTTGGATCAGAACGGACTATTTATACCTATGGTGGAATGAAATATAAAAACTGATTTTTCCCACCCGATGTTAAAATGATTTCATTATCTGGTATGCAAGAACTATTCAAATCATTATTAATTAATTGGTCAATCAAACAATGTAATATATATATATATGTCCACGCAGTGCTCCTACAACCCTCACTCACCAGAACGAAACCACGTGTTCGTATAGCAATCCCCGCTAGGGTTTATCTCATAATACAAATGACAGAAATTCGAGTTGATGCAGCATTGCTCTTTCCTTCGTCTGTCAAACAGTTCGTGCTTAGTTGGATCCAACAATGGATGGTAATGTATGAATCCACCCGAACGTGGCATTGTTGAGATGTATAGCCCATTCTCGGAATCATAACAACATGTCTGAAATCAGACGTCAGTATCATTTATTATTTTAATGATTAAACTGATGAGTCATACTGAAACATAACAAACATATTTTAATACATATGCTATCATAACACTTTCTGGAAGCGTACCTGTAGATAACTAAAACATCAGATGTGTTCATTTCATATGCAGGAGGATACCTTAGCGACACATAAATCACAGATTTTTAATTGTTGTTTGTCACCTAAAGATATTCGGTTATCTGTACTATGCTGCGATGACAATAGTGTAAGAGTAATGTTTGGTGCACCCTAAATAACAACAAACACCCCAGATACTTCCCCCAGCAGTAGCCCTATTGTCAACATTTTTTTGTTTTGTCACATGTCTTACTTTCCCCAGCGGTAGCCCTATTGTCAACATTTTTTTGTTTTGTCACATGTCTTACTTTCCCCCAACGGTAGCCCTATTGTTAACATTTTTTTTTTTCACATGTCTTACTTTCCCCCAGCGGTAGCCCTATTGTAAACATTTTGTTCTTTTGTCACATGTCTTGCTTCTCATTCACATTGTACTTGTTATTTATTTGAACGCGTGTTTTATGGGAAAGCAACTCTTCCGTTCGCCATTGATGTGCTGCTCCTTTCATGATAGAAGTAAGATTGTATATTTACTTTGTTTGAGATTGAGTAAGCTGATACAAATACAATACTATAAAATCATACCTTTCCTTTTGACCCAAATCTAGTTGATGGCCAGGCTATAAAACACCTTGTGTTTTCATACGGAGATATGTCTTCCATATATCCACTGAACCAAGGATCGAACGTTAATCTCTCGAGACTACATGGACATTCCGGCATCAAAGACAGTATGGTACTATCAAGACCTATATTGTTGTAGTACCAGTTAATACACTCCATTGCATCGTTCCTAATAGTAAAGTTTGCGTATGTCAGGCGGAACAATGAAAGGCCTGATTTGCCTGAAAATATATAAAAAGGCCAAACATAATTTTATGGCAATTGTGTACATTAAATACTTGTGAATGGCCACATTTATCTGGGCTAGAACATTTTTGTTTCAAAATATTTCACATAAACTTTTCAAGTTTAAGACATGTCCACTCAAATATGTACTGAAAGAAAAAAGAAACGCGACACGGGAATTTCCGCTATATATTGTATATACTGCATACTTAATTCCATATATATTCCAAGGAAATCCCATGATGTTTTGTAAAAAAGAATGTTGCAGTTAGTTAGAGGAAGGACACAACCGTGATATTGTAGACGTTTTAATCACAGTACACGTTGTAACAAGAAATTCACAAATATTGAAGTTCCTTTTTGAAAAATTGAGCCAGTTCAGTACTGAATTTAACGTAAAGAGTTTGCCAAATTTTGCATTCTAAGTCTGCTCACATGCTTGAGCCAAACGCGTACTATGTCAATAATGAAACTTTGCAGGAATACTATTTGCTGTGTTACGTTCTGTTTTAGTATTTTTTCCAAAAAGAAAGATCTTACGTAGCCATGTAATATTCAATGAACTGCAGCATATTGTACATACAATATATAGCGGAAATTCCCGTGTCGCGTTTCTTTTTCC